>CAJHQP010002151.1:0-92408 GCA_905132765.1 Moricandia arvensis
GCCATTGACAGGCCAGCACCCTTGAACCATGGCTCTCTTGGTTTAATGATGGGTCTTTTTCTCTTGAGTACACCTTCATTTTTCACCCTTTTTTAAGTTAGAGCTAAACCCTTTTGAGCAACTTCTTCTCCATCACCAATCTTCCTCTCAACATCTTGGGGGAGGTTAATTGGAACCACAGTCCATGATCCAAAGTATTGTTTGGGCAGCGGAACATTCTCTCCATGGTTTAGGAATTGTACATCTTTGTTAAGGCTTCTGAACATGGGCAACTTGTCTTCTTTAAGGAGGCACCTTGATCAAGAACTTTGAAGCTGGTTTCGTGAACCTTCGCCCATGGGGGGGCTTAATGAGGAACTGAATATGTTTAGGTGTGGATTGAATTGTCGAACAGCCTTTTCTTGGTGAACCCTTTCTTGTCAATCCAACATTCAAAATCATTTTGTCATTTTAGTCATGGGTCTTGGGGATTCAAAGAGGTGAGCTTTAAACTTTTTGACAAGAAAAGTAGGTTGAAAAGGCCAAGATTTGAATGCTTTTCAGTGACCTTTTCTTCCAAGGAAATGGTTTCCTACCATGGAATTTTCTCAGGAATTTTGGGTCCCCAGGGAAGTAGTGTGTTTATTCGTTAGACCCCTTGAAGTCTCTGGAGTTATCCTATTACATTGAGCTCCTCGCATCTTGAGTAGTTGGGACCAGTGGACAAGAATATGTACCAACTGGTTTTGCAAGAAACAAAAACTTTTATGAGCTTATGTTGAACTTGAGTGAGGTTTCCTTGAGTTTCTCAGACACTGTATACTCTCTTATCTTGAGTTCTGGTGAGGTTCTCCCTCCTGGAAAACTTTTGGACCTGTGAATCAAGAGAGATGATCCCAAGGCAGCGGGTTTAAGAGAAATTCGACGAGATTTTTGTGGAAGTGGAAAAGGTTTATGCTTCTAAATACCTGGGTGGAGAGTAAGAGAAAATGGTGAGAATGAAATGGAGGAATTGAGTTTGGTGTGGAGGAATCTGCTTATGGTTTATTTTTGTGCCAAAAAGGACTTGAGAATCAAAGAGAAGTGTTTTGAAGAGGAGGCTAAGTGAGAATGATGGGGATTATGAAGAGTGTTTGTGATAATTCTTGTTTGAGTATGGGGACCAGAGATAGTGGAGACAGATATTTAAGGGGAGTGTGTGAGAGTATTTGGAGATTTCAGAGTTATTGACGAGAATAAATTAACCAGGAGATTTTTTGAGGGGATTAGACTTTAACTAAAAACTTTCAGAGAGTATGAGAGAAAGTATGGAGGACTATTAACCAGAGAATAAGTAAAGGATGAGGTTCATTTTCCTTTAGCAATTTCGTGGGTCAATCTGTCGTCTTTTATCAGACAAGTTACAAAAGGACATGACAAACCACATAAACTATTAATTACAACATTGAAACTTATACTAAACTTAATTTTGTAGGGAAAGAGAGTTTAAACAGTAGGCTGGTGTGGATATACTGGGCAACAATTCGCATGGAAGATAAGACCGGGTCCAAGGTTTCTTTTCCTTGGTTTGGTCCAATGTTACTTTCTCCATATTTTTGAGTTCAAACCAGTTCCACTTTGCTCTAAACAACTACAGTTAACTTCTTAAAGTGTTTTTGCGTCGACATTAGGTGTCCCACACTTTGCACCAACTATCATGATTCATGATTCTTTGTTACAATATTTGCACGAATAGTTATCATGACCCTAAGCTTTCACATGCAGCTTTTGATCATAGCCTTGATCACTGTTATCTATGCTCCATTCTTTCTTCTTTCCAGGCAAATAAGTATAGAAGTGATATGTGATCACCAAGGGAAAACTATCTACCACATCCATTAACCAACCAACGTTTTAGAGAGACTAGATCCATTGATCAGTATCTACAGTGATCAACAATTCAGTTAAAGGATAACTCAAACGATATTCCCCATTATGGATCTCGCAAAATTACTCTCTTGAACATATCACAAGTTACGAACTCCTTCATCCACTGTGAATTACGCACTCATGTACGGCTCAATTTCCTAGTTTGTCCACTATTACATATCGATAAATTCAAATCTACTCCCTAATTTCTCTGCATATCTCATGCGATTGTCATATGTCTGCTCACACGAAATAAGGAGCACCCCAACACTGTGGGCCCGTTTGTCAAAGGAGCGAACACATTAAATCGATATATATATTATATATATATATATAATATTATATTTAAATATATAATTAATTTGATATATATATATTTATATATATATATATATCGCTCTCCGTAGCTCTTCTTCTTAAGAATAAGCATTTTTTCGAATAAACTTAACCTTTAAAGTATAATATATCACAAGACTTGCCATCCTATGTGTTGCATATTGTGTATCACAGAGGGCTTTCTCCACACTTATATAAAAAAAACATATTACTAGAGTAATTACATTTTTATGTTATTGGACCTCCATTTATTATTATTAACATTACTAAAATAAAAAAAATACTATTGCATTCTTTCCTTAAATAAAAGCTACGAAATTACCTATAATATGGAATAAAAAAATATATGACATTTATATGGATCTGAAAATATAAGAATTTATAACAATTTTTGTATCCTCCATCACTTATAAGAAAAACTAGTTATTCTTAAAGAAAAATTAAACAATCCACATCTAAACCATATAATAAAATAGTTTTTTTTCTTATATGCCTCATTTTGTAAAGATTTGTTAATATGATTATAAAATTACTAAAGGAATTTAAATACACATTGATTTTTTTGATCAAGAGTTTAGACTTTTTTTAACAAGTACAAATGGATTCATAAAATCATATAATTATGAAGTTTATTTATATATATATATATATATGATGAAAATTTAAAAATATCTAATATATTATAAATAAAACAAAAACTTGTTAATTTCAAAATTTGCATTATTAGTAAGCCCTCAATTAATAAATAATTCATATTAATAAATAATATTTTGTTACAGAAAATATAGAATTGTAATAAACACTTCAGTTCGAGTACAAACCTAATTAATAAATATTTAATATTAAGTATATATTTATATATCTATGTCAATATAGTTTAATTTTATAATACCACATAAAATAAATAATTAATTATTTTTGATTTTTAACCCAACAATAAATACTGTAAATAAAAGAGAAATGTTTATGTATGGCTTACTCTAATTAATTAATACATAATAGTATATTTCGCTTCTCAATTATTCAATATAATTATTATTGCATAATACGTAAAATGAAAAACAAAAAATAAATAATAATATGATAAAAACATTTGTATACATAATTAATGTTCACTCCCGTAGCAACCTCGCCAATCTCAAGATGTTATTTGATCACATCCCATTTCAAAAAATTTACAACTCTCATACAAAGTGAGTGGTTAAATCTACTAATTACCCGGATGATACATTGAGCTCATATAAATTAAATAGGTTTAAAAAATATATATCAGGCAATATGACCCAAAGTCAATTTTCATAAACCTTACGTTGAGGAACTTATGACATGGATCATTGAAACGATTCAAAGTTAGTATTCAAACGATATTAGTATATAAATTTCACTTGCGCTTGCGCCGGATAATCATCTATATATATATAACAGTCAACTGAAAATTTAGATGACCAACAACGTTTTAAGTTCGAAGCCAGCGTGGTTTGTTATAGATATCTTAGCGGGTATTATATATTCTTTAAGATTTCATGGTTTCCTGAACTTCTTGGGAAGGACTGAGCGATAGTGTACCTCATGTGGTTTCGACGAAGAAGATTGATGACTGATTTAATGGTGAGGGAGAAAGAATGATCTTATCATCTAGGCAAATCGTTAGGAAACTGAAGTGAAGTCCAACAGGATTTACAGGGAAATGTCAAAGAGTAGGGTAAAATGAGGAAAGAAATATATTGAGCGAGCTTTGGGAAATATTGGTGTAGATTGAGTTTGTAAGCATTGGGTTTCATTTTGTCACTCTAAAAATAGGCCCAGTTCCACGAAAAAATCAATTATTTGGACTACTACGGGGAAGAGGTTTGTTTTAGTGGCTATGTTTATGATTTTGTCTTCAAACCTATTACGACGTTATGCTCTATATGAAAAGAGTATTCTCCATTATATGACATAGTATATACTATATACTACTAGATATTTAATACGGTTTATTAATTTATTAGTGATTTGGTTTAGCCCCAAAAAACTTAACCGGTTTTAGTATATGTCGATACTTGGTGATTAGGATACTTTCTAATTGATTCATATTTATAAAATGATTTTAACATGTATGTTTGTGCTGATCATCAAATATAAACCGGAAGCATCCATGCACTTATTCAGGTTCGGTTTATTAATTGTCGATTATGGTTCACTAAAATTCTAATTTGGTTAAGGTGTGCGTATGTACTACTTCAAATTGATTCATATTAAATGTTATTTATCTGAGTGTTACCACTACCCACCCAATCTCATCTAAAGTTATCCCGTGACTTTCGAATAGGACTTTTAGAAAATTGTTAACCAGTGTTCCAGCTTTCATAGATTAAACTACTCAATAACTTCTTTTTTATCCTTTCTTTTTTTCGAACACCAAGATAAACTACAATAACTATAATATATTATTGTGTTTGAAAATACAAAAACTTTCATATTGTTTTAGTGGTTGTATGCTGAAATTCATACAAGTGGTAAAATCAAAATTAGTTGGATCCCACTTTTTTCTTTCATTTATTAAACTAAGGCAAACGTTAATAAACCTTAGACCCTAAAAGATTTATAAATTAGAAACTTTATTTTATGTTTTTAACGAATAACAATCTTCTCAACGTGAGAGATCGATTATTTTTCCAATTTATTTTCAAAGTTGCTTTCAATGTAAATTCTTCTTGGTGTTACATCTTGAAAGAAACTCCAACCGGTTCTCTTCACACTCCTTTCAATCTTTGATGTAATAGTTCATGTAGCAATTCATTAAACTAGTTCAACGCTGTCATTCATATTATATACAGAGAGATTGTTATTCAAGCTGATTACGTTTTACTTCGACTTTAAAATAGACTCTATGGACCATGTTGTATTATCAACATAAAGAAAGTGAGTGTCGAATCTCGGACAAAATACAAGATCCTACGTGGTCATTGTCATAAACAACAACAGCAACAACAAATATCTTTTCCTTTTTTGGACTGCTGGATCAAAAATCTTTACCTCATGCCAATCGTTACCCTTTTTCTTTAGAACCCCAAATAGTAAAACAAAGGAAGCATCTAATTTTTTGAGTTGTTGGCTCCACGAATCTAGGGGCCTCCTGCCTAGGTTTTCTCGCGAAACAAAAAAACGGAATCCATACATCTCTTCATGATGATCCAAAGATTAAATGACATCTGTAGTCATCTTCTCTTCCTCTCTCCGGAGTTCCTCATCGACGAGATAGTTTGCTCAACGTTTGCCCACCTTCAGTCGACTTACGGAAAAAAACAAAAAACTTGAGTCTTTGTAATTTTTTTTGCAAACGTTTCTTCTTCCTCATTCCTCTTGTTTCTTTGAAATTTCACACGTCTTCTCTTCTGTATTTGTTTTAAATCAATTTCTCTCATTGTACTAGGGCATTCCTTTCTGAAAAGCCATTTGATTCCAAATTGTCTCTCACTTCCTCTTTGCATATTTACATAATTTAGTTTTATTAAAGATCTTCTTCATATTAACCTTGCATATTATTACAAGAGAAGAACAAACTGAGATAATTTTTCTTGGTTTGATAGTTGCCGAGAACCAATCAGGACATATGATTTGTTCTTGATGCGATAGGTGACGCAGACGAAGATTGGTGAATTGGCGGAGTATTATGGCTGCATTTCTCTCAAAAAGAAATACAGAAGACGCAAACTTACATGTCAACATGAGAAGACTCAAAGAAACTGGAACATCCTCAGTCAGTTGATGCACCTACAACCTCCAACAAGATGACTCTCACATAGATCGTGGACGGAAGCTCTGTGATTGATTGTTCCTACAGAGGATTAGAGATGTTTAAACGGTAATGTAGAGAGACCCACAAGGTCTCACCGAGATGTTCAACAGCAGATGTTGAACAGGTGGAGGATTTCAATTGTTTCAGCGAGTAATTTATCTCTCAAGTGTTCCACAAGCCCCGAGTCTGAGCTCATTGCAGCTGGATGCCTTCTTGGCTAAACCTCTGTTGCAGGTGAAGCCATCAAGGTGGGTTCCTCGACCCGCCGAATCATTGAGAAGTTGGACAAGTTAGTTCCTTTTTCCATGTTTTCAGTTTTTTGTTGCTCTGTTTGCTTTAAAATTTAAACTATGTCTTCTGCAGATGGACAAGGGACTTTACAGTACTGTGTACAGAGCTCGTGATCTTGAGACCGGCAAAATGATAGCCATGAAGAAGGTTAGGATTCGTCAATATGGATCCTGAGAGCGTGAGATTCATGCCAGGGGAAATAACATCTTGAGGAAACTTGACCATCCAAACGTTATGAAGCTCGAGTGCCTTGTGACCTCAAAAACTCTCTCGTAGCTTTGTACCTTGTGTTTGAGTACATGGAGCATGATCTTTCGGGTCTGGCTCTTAGACCCGGTGTCAAATTCACAGAACCTCAGGTACATTTATGTCGGCAAAACTTAACAAAAAATCATGGACTAAACCACCGTTACAATTCTTGTTGCTTCTTGCAGATCAAATGTTACATGAAAACAGCTGCTTAGCGGTCTGGAACACTGCCACAGCCTTGGAATCCTCCACCGGGACATCAAGGGTTCAAATCTCTGAGTGAACAATGATGGAGTCCTCAAGATTGGAGATTTGTCTGGCGAGTTCTCTATCATCCAGATCAAGATGAACCCTTGACCGAGCCGTTGTAGTAACCTTGTGGTACAGGGCCCCTGAGCTTCTACTGGAGCTACAGAGTATGGAGCCGGCATAGATCTGTGGAGTGTTGGTTGCATTCTAACAGAACTCTTCTTAGGGAAACCAATCATGCCGGAAGAACACGAGGTGTATTATCTATTAGTGCTTTGAATCCATAACCATTTAGCTTACTTATTGATTCAAGCAATGTCGCTTAGGTGGAGCAAATGCATAGATCTTCAAGTTGTGTGGTTCACCATCCGATGATTACTGGCGAAAAGACAAAGCTACACTTGCCACAAGTTTCAAACCCACAACAACCTTACAAAACGTGTCCTCTCTGGAGACGTTCAAAGAGTTTGCCATCTTCTGCTCTATCTCTTGTTGACAAGCTTCTATCCTTTAGAACAGAGAAGCGAAGGCTCAACTCATCAACGCTAAACAGCAAGGTAGATAGCCTGTTTTCATTAACTAGCAGTTCTTGATTTTCTCCTGGTCTAAAGCTCAATCTTCTCTTTTCTCTAGTTCTTCACAACTGAACCACTCCTTGCGATGTATCAAGTTTGCCCAAGTATCCTCCAAGCAGAACTAGATGCAAAGGTCCGCGACGAAGAAGGCAAGAAGGTATGTGAAATATGTTTCATATATTCTTTCACTAGACAACCACAAAATATTCAGTGCAAAGTTCCTAAGCATATGCTCTTACATAAATTCAGGAAACGGGCCGAAACTGTGAAGGGACGTGAAGCTGAATCGGTTGAGAAGGGTTCGAGAGACTTAAATCATGAGGAAGCCAGTAGAACAGGGTCGAGAGGAGAGACCGGAAGATGCGACAGAGATAAAGCCTTTTCTCATACCAATTCAATGATTACATCCAAGTATAACTGCAAACTGGAGTAAAAACGAGAGCTCTAGGAACAATGTAGTAGAGCTGAAAGCTAACAAGATCGAGCAACGTGCCATGACAGAAGATACTTGTCTCCTTCACATAAAGATGATGCAGCATTGAACCTACAACGGTAACAAAAGTCCAACGTTATAAGCTCTAATTTCCCCCCTTTAGATAATGGATCATAAGATGTGCTCGTGCTTGTTACAGACATACAGAACGCAAGAAGAACAGGATGCACTGTTTCAGGTCCATTGATGCCTCCAGGTGGAAACATTTGAGGACATTCTGAAAAGAGCATGAGAGGCAAATCCAAGAGGCTGTAAGGAAATCGCGGACTTGAGAAATCTGCAACACAAGAAAAACCACAGAACAGGTTCATAAATACAAGACATGAGTGAAGCTTTGGTAAACACCAAAACAAGAAAACATCACCTGAAACTGGAAGAAGGAAGACTGACCATGGCTATCGAGCTCTGCATAGCGACTGTTCTTCAACATCTTTTAGCAGACCGTTACCGCCACAGCTATTGCTTGTGCTACTAAGCTCTGTTATTCTGTGGGTCACTGTACATGGTAACTCTTTGTTTTCTCTCTCACTCACATTTTCTTGTGGTTTGGAGAAGCAAAGAAGTGTGTTTAAAATTTAGCAATTGTGTTAGTTGTGCAAGTTATTCTGTAGATTTTTTCTTCAGTCTTACACAGAAGTGCATTTACATATACAAGCGAACTGGATAGGCTATACATTACAATTGGCATACCTTTGCCTAAATATATATTTTAGAAGCCTTGGTTCTGATAATTTCTACAGCCATCAGGAGCCACAACAAACAAACGATTTTGAGGCCCTATTCAAAATAAAAATATTTGCCATGAACTTATATGCAAATTTTACAAACATATTGCCACCACGACCTAAGCAGTCTCAGATCTTCTTGTCAGACATTACAACTGAGTCTCTTCATCCCACCTCTTATAGTTCAACGTGAGAGTTCAGACAGTAGCAAAGACGTTACAAGTCTGACTTGTTTGTCTCAAAGAGGTAAAAACTCTCTGTGACCAACGTTCTTATATTGGAAGTCTGGTCGGCTGAGGAAAATGAAAGATTTTGATGAGCTTCGTGGTCTTGACCGAGAATATGAACCAATCAAAACCAGCATGAGAGGTACATTGGATATCTGCATCTCCCGACCTTTCGATAACATTTTTTGGTGTTGTGTGTGCTGTGTGTTAATATGATATCTACAGCCTTGTTGCTAGAGGCAGCTAAAGTTTGACTTATCTTACATTTGGTAACTGTTATGCAATGGGAAAAACAAATAAATGTTATAAAAACGTCTTCTTACATGGTTTACTGAAACCTACATGCAGGCACAGGTTACCGGATTTATTGATAAGGTACACCAGTCATGTTTGCCTCTCCATAAAGCTCTCTGTGTCCTTATTACAAGCGCTAGAGCTTGGTTTTCAGCTTTTCTAGAACTATCTACTTGGAGTTTGCCATTCAAACGTGACCCTTCCCTCTTTGTATATGATCATGGTTAAGGACCTCATCCTTCTTCTTCCGTTTATGTTATTCGATATAATTCTCATAGGCAATAATTAAACAAAAGTGTCAAACATTATTGTTGGTCTGAATCCGAAACTTTCAGATGAATGATCTTGGTTTAAAATTCATACCTGAAAGGCATTCAAACACTTATTCATTATGGATCTTTATCTCTCTTAAGAAGATTATGCAAAAATCTTATTGCAGTTGTATCATTAAGCGATTGCTCTTGCCATGCCCACACCTCTACTATTTGCAATTAGAAAAGTTCAGATCAAGATGAATACTCCTTCAAATCTGGCATATTTTCAATGTCTAGCATCTAAATTCGATGTATGAATATTAACACAATCAACATTTCTTCTCATCAATATCAACACAAAATCAAACAACTAGATCTAATAGTTTCATCACATTCACACAAGGCCATGACGATTCCGTATACAACATTAACAAAAGACTAACGCCATGAAGTATTACAAGACCTAAAATAGAGTTCACAATCGGGTTCCCACCTTAGCTTTACTCGACATTACATATCCAGATCTAGAAGAAAAAGGAGGAAGACATTCCAAAACAACCCCATATATGGCAACTCTCACACTCAACGTAAGATGAGGAAAAGAGTTTCGGGATGAGAAAACTGTCCACAACCAATGAAAAATAGCTGAGAGGAAGAAGAAGGAGATGTTGATCGGAGGCTTACCGAATATATCTGACAAACAATGACAAAATATATGGCAAATGAGGAAGAAAATTAGAGATGGTGGAGGAGGATGGCCGGCGACGGTGATGATCATCAGATGTGTGGCTAACGGCTCAGATCTAGGGCTTCGATTGCTTGATGGCTCGGGATCTATGCATGGTTTTGCTCTCATTTATATCTGATGAGTAAAAAGAAGAAGAGGACACCTCCTTTTATAGGAAAAGAGGAAAAAACCTTAAATTTTCTCTTAACGGATCATAGGTATAACATATTTTTCCCTTTTAAAACTAAACAATTTTGGGGCTTAGGGTTTTGGGGTGTTGCAATTCTCCCTATTTATAGGGAATTCAAACCAAATTTCCTTCTCACGAAGCATCAAACAAAAACACCCAAACCTAGGACAATTCCAATGATTCCTAAATAACAAACTCAGTACCTTACAATCCATTTGTTTCATAAACAATTCAGTTCAATGATCCTTACTTTAGATACAAAGGTCCTTTTCGATCTCATTCATTTTCTATTAAACCAATATCATCCATGTCTTTGTCCCATTAACTATGTCTTCCTTTCAATCTACAAACTCAACATACTTGATGATCACTGTGACACCCATCTACTGAGGGCTTTTGGAGAATCAATTCATGTCCTCTAAAAACCATGCGCAAAACCGATACATGAACCTCTTATGAAATATGAATTATGTTTTGTTCATTCCAACCTACATGCAATCACACCATTATTCTCAAACATCACAACAAGCTCATGTACCACACCCTAGCTTATTTGACTCACAGTTCATACCCCTTTCCAAAACGTTCTCACCCTAAGATACTATGCACCCCTATGCAAATTCCCAAATCCTTATGGTGCTCGTTGCCATAAAATTTTAATGGTCATATGCTTCCTTCAGCTCCCCATCAATCAATTCTAATTGCTTAGTGGTATGCGAGCTTCATCCCGCTCTCTCAGTATGTGAGCTTTACCCGTCTGATGTTACTGCATCAATTTTAGGATTCCAAAGTACTTGTTTATAAACTTGGTAATCATGACGTACTCTTTCAGGATGTATCCAATTATATCTTAGCACTATACATTGAAATTTACAAGTAATATTTGTGTAAGTTATAAAATATTATAATTGTATCTGAAAAATGAACATATCTCCTCAAAAAACTAGTCTTCGCTTTTATCTCCGGTTAATTTTTGATTTTTTTCTGACTGGTTAGATTTTACGTCTGATATAATTCTGAACATATGATGTAAGTAATCTACTTTTCTGGATTCAATAACTATTAAAATTATTTACTAATGTTTATTGTGTTAATATTTCTTAAAAAATATACTAAAATTTTATTTTCAGAGTAACATTTCAAAATAGGGGTAAATAAAGTATAAGTTAATGACAATACTATTATTCATTTCATTATTTAAATATTAATGAAGAGAATTAATTTAATCAATAATTTAGAGTAAGAACAAAAAAAAGACATAAGCGCATCATTAGTGGTAGATACTCTATTATGGGTATCTCACATATATAATAATAATAATCATAGTATAATTAAGTTTTCTAATTAAATAACAAAATAAAATAAAAGTAAGCCAATATGAAAGAGACATGTTAAATTTCGGTTTCTTGACAATAAGAAGTTCTTGTTGAAGATATGGTTCTCATGAATTCTTACTCTCTCTACTTTTTATTTATTTATTTATTATAATGATGAGAATCTGGCATAGAAACTGTTGACTATGAATCTCAAATCAAAAACATATTATTGAAAACTATAATCGAAAATATATCTAATATAAAATCAAAACCATGATAACCTTCTACAGCATAATGTACCATTTCTACATACATATGGCTGATTTTTTTTTTTAATAATGGGTAAATTATCAATAAAATCATCATATAATATCTAATTGTATTACATATGATGATCAACTACCTGCAACATATGATATTTATGAACAACTCAACGGATAGTGATTCCACAATGAAGTTGTCCCCGAAACACTTGGATCAACAGAGGGTTCTGCATATACACCATACTCAATGGACATGCCCTCTCCATAGTAGATGACTACAACGAATGAATCTGCATGCAATACTCTGAAACCTAGCTAAGTTTTGCATCTTATAATCTACAAGAAATTACATTATCTAAGATTTAACCTCCATACCTAGGTGTAGAAACTTTTAAACCTTAACCAATAGACTATGGTGCTTCCACATATAGTTGATTTAGTAAACAACTTTACTAGATGACAATTGTTAGTCTTATTAAAGATCATTATTATCTAATATTCCACCTCATAGACACTTGTCTTAACCTTGATAAAGGATCACAACATCATCAGCAAGACACACGTCTCTGTCTCCTTAAATAAATAGATATGTGTGCAATTTATCTCCCGATAAATAAGTAAGTTTTTGTTTGTATATCGATAGGCAAGAATAATAAAAGACACATATAGAAATATTCTCTCGTCTCTCTCTCTCTCTCCTCTCTCTCTCTCTCTCTCTCTCTCTCTCTCTCTCTCTCTCTCTCTCTCTCTCTCTCTCTCTCTCTCTCTCTCTCTCTCTCTCTCTCTCTCTCTCTCTCTCTCTCTCTCTCTCTTTGTCGTTCTTCTTCTTCTTTTATCTCACCTAAATTACAACATGTTATCATCATGAGAGCTCTGATCTCATACCAGTGAGGTGAGGTTTAATTGATGTTTTCAATAACTTCAATTATTTTAATTATTATTGTTCATGAGTGAAGGTATGTCTTCTCCGTTTTATTTTTCAGGATGATAGGTGTTGTCTTTCCCGACTGATCGTTATGGTAGGCTATGCTTTTACGATCAGAGGAACACGGTGCTAGGCTTTGCCTCCGTGATTTTAAAAAAAGGTCAATATGGTAGGTTATGTCTCCTCAAACCATATGTAAGGTTTTTTCTTCTTAATAAAAAATGATCAATATGGTAGACTATGTCTCCTTGGATCATGTGGTAGGCTATGCTTCAGATTTTTATTTATGTTCTTTAAATTTCTGTATTTAATGTATGCCCTTTAATTTTCACATTTAAATTCTGCATTTAAACTATTGTCTTTATTATATTTTTATATTATTGTTCTATGAATACAATTATCATGTTCAATTTGATAAAGCTTGAAATAATTTCCCTTGATATTACGGGAAATAATTATATGACATGGGTAGTAAGTGAAAAGATGCACCTAAGAGGAAACAAGCTTTTAGAAACTAGTTATAATTAAAAACGGTGTCGGATGAAAAAATGCAAAAGTCATGATATTTTTACAACGCCACATACATGATGGTGAAAAAGATTAATATATTACTAAAGAGGATCCTACAAATCTTTGGTAATCATTAAAGAGAGGTTCGATCACTAGAAATATGTGATATTATCAAGACCCAAACATAAGTGGATCCATATCCGGTTCCAGGACTAGAAAATGGTTAGTTAATATAATTCTGTGATGCACGAATTACATCTAAGATGATGTTATGTAGAGAGAAAATAATTTCTTCTGATTAGATTCAGATAATTCTCTCCACGTTCCACCCTACGTAGCTCTACCGAGCGAATGAGTATACACGTCACTCGAAGTTGATGCAAGTCCTCCTTGTAGTTGAGCAGAAATAATAAACTCGTAATGTTAAACCATCATGCTCATCCCACTGGATCTGCTCCACTCCCTGAAGCGAATGTTTCATCATCTAATTTTAATTATCGAAGAGGATGAGGACCTGGATGTGGTCGTAACCGTTATCATGGTAGAGGAAGAGGGTGAGGAAGAATTTTTCTTTACTATGATGAAAGAAATAATAAGAACTTCCACGAAAATGAAAGTGGTCGGATGATAAAAGGCAAACAGAAAAGTTTGCTACAAATGGCATAAAAGGATATTGGATACGTGTTTGTCTTAGGCCAAAATTTAGCTGATATGTATCGAAAATCCTAAAAAGCGAAAGAGAAAAGAAGTGAAATAAATTTCATCTCTGATGAACCCGAGTCATCCTTTCATGGTTTAAATGATGATACTCATTTCGACGTTTCACACTTGCTGGTTGATCCAGAAAATACCGATGAGTGATGAATCGATGTGATATAATGATTATCTTCCTGAAGAAGTTAATGTTTAGTGTTTTATATTGTATATATCTTTTGATGTAAAATAGATGTTATATTTTATGTTTTAATGTTTACATTAATACATGTTTTATGAATATTTTAAATTCAAAAAATTCCAGATTTTGAGACTAGGATGAAGATATATGTTTGGAAGATAGTGTGTCATCTCACACAATAATTAAAGATAAGAAATATTTCTTCAGTTTCAAAATAATAGATTACGCTGGTAGCTCAAGTACCATATCTAATAGTGAAAAGATTATTATAGGCTCTAGAAAAGTCATTTTTTTCAAAGCCAAGAGAGACGAAATTTGAAATAAGTAATGCATTGTATCCCCCAAGTCTCATATAAATTATTAAGTTTTAAGGATATCCGAAGAAATGAATAGTATATTGCGATTATGAGTAAATATGGAATTGAGTATCTTGCATTAATTCTAAGAGGAAACATATGTTGGAAGTGTTAAGAATGTTACCATTAAGATTATATTGTACAAAAATAAACATGGCCGAGTCCTACGTCACATAAATTAAAGTTTGGCATGGGAGGCTATGACATCCTGGTTCAGTCATAACCAGAAAAAAATAGCGAAAAATTCAAATGGCCATCCATTGAAAAGCAAGAGAATTTTGAAAAAAAGATAGTTTACATATTATGCATGTTCTCAAGGAAAACTTATAAGTCGGTCATCACCAGCTAAAGTGGGGGAATGAATCACCAATATTTTTTGAAATAATTCATGGTGATATATGTGACTTGACACCCATCGTGCGGGCCGTTTAAGTGTTTAATTGATCAACTCATCCAACATATGGTTAAATGTTTGTTTTTTGACGAAATACGGCTTTTACAAAATTCATTTCCCAAATAATAAGACTGAGAACGTAGTTCTCCAAGTATGACTTTAAGAAATTAAAGCTTGATAATGCTGGTGAATTTACATCGCAATCCTTTAATAAATATTGCACGTCAATGGGGATTGATGTTGAGCATTCAGTTCCCCATATTTTATACACAAACTAGCATGGACGAGTCATTGATTAAATTGTTGCAGTTGATTGCAAGACCGTTAATATTGATAACTAAGCTCCCAATTTTAGTATAGGATCATGTATATTGCATGCATCTGCACTGATTCGGTTAAGACTGAGTTCATATCATAAGCACTCCCCATTACAATTAGCATATGGGCAAGAGTCAAATATATCTCATCTTCGTATCTTTAGATGTGCGGTTTATGTTATGATAGCTCTTCCACAAAGAACTAAAATGAGTCCATAAAAGAGACTGGAAATATATGTGGATTATATGTCACCAAGTATAATAAGATATCTTGAACCGATAATTGGTGATATGTTTACAGAAATGTTTGTTAATTGGCATTTTAATAAGGGTGAATTTCCACCATTAGGGGGAGAAATTAGAAATATTCCTAAAAAGATACATGATGTACACCATCATTGTTACACCTTGATCCCTTACGAATCAACGAGAGCTAGAAGTTCATAAATTGTGCATTTGCAAAATTTGGCAAAGTCGTTACCAGATGCGTTCACAGATACGAGAAGGGTGACGAAGTCATATGTATCCACAGAAAATTTTCATCAAGAGTTGTTGTTCCTGAAGAACAAACTGATGGTAACAAAAGAAACGAACCTTGGTTCAGTTAAAGAGAGGGATCCCAACGAGTTCTAAAGATAAAACTTCTCGGTCATGCATGCAGTTACATTCAGATTTTTGATGAGTCTAGCGACATTTTAAAATCTTGAAATGCATCTCATGGACGTTGTGAAAACATATTTGTATGGATCATTAGATAATATATATATATATATATATATATATATATATTATATATATATATATTATATATATATGAATATTCCTCAAGGATTAAAAGTGCCAGAACCATTAAAAACAAAATCTAGGGATATTTGTTTGGTCAAGTCAAACGATCATTATACAAACTAAAGCAATTCGGGTGCATGTGGTACAATCGATTAATTGAATATCTATTGAGAAAGTGATATGTGAATAAGTAATATGTCCATGCGGTTTTGTTAAGAAATCGTCATTTGGCGAAATCGTCATTTGGCTTTGTGATCATTATTGTATATATAGATGACTTGAACATTATTGGAATTCAAAATGAAGTTGATGATGCACTAACACATATGAAAGAAGATTTTGAAATGAAATATTTTGGAAAGACAAAGTTTTTTCTTGGACTCTAGATAGAGCATTTTCGAGAAGGAATATTTGTGCATAAATCAAATTATATGAAAAGAATATTGAAACAATTTATATTGACAAAGCGACTCCTTTGAGTACTATAATGGTTAATAGATCTCTCAATGTAGAGAAAGATCCTTTTAGGCCATGTGAAGACAGCGAAGAATTATTAGGTTAAATACTTTATATGAGTGCTACGGTGGGCTTTTATATCCTGTAAATTGTATTAAACTTGATATTGCTTTTGCTACTAACTTACTTGCAAGATATAGTTCTTCTCCTACTCACAGGCATTGCGAACGAAATAAAGCATTTATTCCGTTATCTACAAAGTACATTTGATTTAAGATTGATCTATCCTAGAAAATCCGATTTTGGTATGGTTGGTTTCGCAGATGAAATATAAATATCAGATCCTCATAAAGTTCAGTTGCAAACCGGCTATGTTTTACAATCGGGGGACTTGCGATCTCTTGTGTTCCCAAAATAAATTCTCGTTGTGACTTCTTCGAATCACGCAGAAACTATACCAATTCACGAAGCATGTCGAGAATGTGTGTGGCTTAAGTATATGAGTCATCACATACATGATGCAAGTGGAATAGTTACCAAGAAAGGATCGACCAAAGTTTTGAAGATAACTCGGCTTGTGTCACTCAACTTAAAGAATGCTATATCAAGAGCGACAAAATAAAGCATATCCCTTCAAGGTTTTTCTCATACATACGAGAGCTCGTGAAAAATCAAGAAAGTGGACATCGAATATGTAAGGTCATGCAAAAATCCGGCAGATTTGTTTATAAAGGCGTTTCCCGCTATAATATTCCAAAACACGTCTATGACATTAGAATGCATCATTTGCGTGATCTATGAAGAAAAAACTATGCTCATCATATTCTCATGGAGAGATTACATCACTGTATTCTTTTTCCTCATCATTTTTTTCTATCCCTTCAAGTTTTCCATGACTAATTTTTTAACGAGATAATACGTAATAAAAAATAGATAATCAAGAAAGAATGTTAAAAATGATGATTATCTAATAATCACGTCATAGACACTTATCTTAACTTACATAAAGATCACAACATTCATCAACAAAACACATGTTTCTGTCTCATTAAATAAATAGATATGTAGATGCAATTTATCTCTTTATAAATAGACGACTTGTTGGTTGTATATCGATACACAAGAATGATAAAAATGATAAAAGATGAATTGTTGTTTGTATATCTTGATAAAAAGACGCATACACAACCATTTTCTTTCTCTCATTGTTCTTTTTTTCTTCATATCACCTAAATTACAACAAGTCTATTTATCATTGTTGTCCTCTTATTTAGCTGAAACTGTAAACTCTGACATTTCGTATTAATAAAGTTTAGAACATATAGCTGAATTAGTAAAGAATATAACGTAAATACAATAGATGTAGCCCATAAGCCCAAGAAGGCCCATTGATTTAGTGTTGGATGGTATCACCGTTTCGTCGATTTGATCGGCATTAATATACAAACCCTAACTGTAGAAAGAGGGAGAGAGAGGGCAAATGAAGAAGAAACCAGAAGAGAGTTCGTTGGAAAAGCTGAGTACGTGGTATGAAGATGGAGGAGAGCAGGAAGGTGGAGAGAGAAGCGAGAAGCGAAGAATTGAGTGCAAAGGCATCGGAACTTGAGAGTTTCTCGAAGTAAAATCAAGGAAGAGAAGGGCTCTTGATGAGTATCACGACTCGCTGATTCCAAGAGTTCCGACAAAAAAGAAGTGGTGGTCGGGATCGTACTCATGGGTCTTTCTTCTGATTCGAGGCAGAGGAGGAGATGGGTATAGAAAGCTGCCTGCTCCCGACAGTGGAAAGGAGGGGATAACAACCAAAAGTAGTAAGCTTTCTGATATTGCGGGAGAAAAGAATTAATGTTGGTAATGAATGTGGTGATGTTAGAAGTCTGATAGAAGTTTGAAATCAAGTAGCAGAGGAGAGGAGAAGGGTATAGACACGGGGCCATTAAAGAAGATTGAAAGGTAGTCCTCTAAGAAAGGTTCTGAATGTTGGTCGGTCTAGAGGTCGTAAGACACCAGACCAGAAGTGGAAGGCGTCATCAAGAATCAGAACATTCAGAGGCAGACTATGAGAAGGAGAAATATAGTCGAAAAGATGAAGATCGAGAGGAAGAGATGATGGATGGTCTGATAGAGACAGGGATCAAGAGGTTCGAAGGACAGTTGGAAGAGAAGACATTCTAGTAGTAGTGATAAAGACCAGAAAGATGGGGACTTGCATTATGATCGTGGCAGGGAACGGGAGTATCCGAGGCAAGGACGTGAAAGGAGTGAAGGCGAGAGGTCACATAGTCGTTTGGGGTGGTAGGAAAGATGGAAACAGGGGTGAGGCAGTCAAAGCGTTGTCAAGTGGCGGTGTTTCAAATGAGAATTATGATGTGATTGAGATTCAAACCAAACCGCTTGATGGGGTGATGAACTTTGCTCAGCAACCTCCTAAAAAGCCTACTAATAATGATGAAGATTGGGTTACAACCAAGACAACAGACAGAGAAGTGAAACTTCTGGTCTTGGAACTTTACGTGAGGATTTGAGAGACGAAGCTGGTGAAGCTAGCTCTGATTACTCAGGAGCTAAAGCAAGAAACCAGAGAGGTGCAACACCTGGTCGGGCCAGTTTTATGCAAAACCCTAACCGAGGTCCGCAGGACTCCACAAGGCGGCATGAAAGGAACAGACCCGCAAGGGGTGGAGAGGAAGAGGTGGGGGTGGCGGCAGAGATAACCAACAAGTGCTATGCAATTGCCTATCATGGGGCCTCCATTTGCAAAACCTTGCGAATGCCACCACCTAGTCCCATTCACTCTCTTACCCCTGGCATGTCGCCGATTCCTTGGCGCTCTGTTTTCATGCCTCCATTTTCACCAGCTCTTGTCTGCCTTGGTGCCCGAGGAGTCGATGGCAATATGCTTACCTGTTAATCCTGTTCTCTCACCGCTTCCTCCTGGACCATCAGGCCCAAGATTTCCTTCAATTGGCAATCCGCCAAACCCAAACATGTTCTTTAACCCACCGGGTTCGGAAAAGAGGCCCTCCTAACTTCTCCGGGTCTACATTCAATGTTCCTGATCAATGAGACGTGGAATGCCTTCTGATAAGAATTCAGGGGGTGGGTTCCTCCTCCTCGAGGTGGTGGACCTCCTGGGAAAGCTCCTTCGAGAGGAGAGCAGAATGACTATTCCCAGAACTTGTGGATACTGGAATGCGTCCCCAGAATTTCATACGAGAGCTGGAGCTTACCAATGTAGAAGACTATCAAAGCTTAGGGAGCTCATACAGAAGAAGGATGAGATTGTATCTAATTCCGCTTCTGCACCAATGTATATGAAAGGCGACTTGCATGAGCTTGAGTTATCTCCCGAGTTGTTTGGAACCGAAGTTTGATGTTATTCTTGTTGACCCACCGTGGAGAGGAATATGTCCATAGAGCTCCTGGTGTTTCTGATACTATGGAGTATTGGACATTTGAGGACATCATCAATCTTAGATTGAGTAACTATTCTCTGTGTTCTCTTTAACTGCTCATAGTGTTTTGTGGTACACATTCTCTAAGATTTTGGCTGATGTTATTATTTGATTACCACGTGGCTTAATCTTGGGTAAACGGTATTGTTTCTTAGACGTAGATATATGGTACTTAACATATATAATTTTGGCTTGTGGGTAAGGTTGGTTTCCGATATTTGTTATGACGGTGTCTTACAAAAGCTAAATCTTCCATGTATCTGTAGGCAATAGCTGACACTCCCTCCTTTGTCTTCCTTTGGGTTGGTGATGGTGTTGGGCTTGAGCAAGGGCGCCAATGCCTGAAGAAGGTTTGCTCCTTGTTGTGGATTTGATGTATAAGTATTCGCTTCATCTAATGTTTTCTTTATTTTTGATTAGGTAGTGTCACAGTGGGGTTTCAGAAGGTGCGAGACATTTGCTGGTGAAGACCAACAAAAGTAATGACAGCACCAACATTGCGCCACGATTCTCGTACTGTGTTTCAGCGCTCCAAGGTTCTAATATGGCCTACCAATGTCCTTTTGTTTGAAAAAATGTGCTGCATATCTTTCCTTCTATATTATTTTTATTTCTCTTTGTAAAGGAGCACTGCTTGATGGGGATAAAGGGAACTGTTCGACGTAGTACTGATGGACATATTATCCATGCTACATTGACACTGATGTGATTATTGCTGAAGAGCCTCCCTACGCGTAGTAAAATGTGCTTGCTTGATATAAGCAGATTGTGTGGATCTTTGTTTTTTTTTCTTCTTGTACTGCTTCCAGCTTCAAGTTTCTTATTAATTGGCCCTGATGATAAGTTGTCCTAACGTGTCACAACTTCAGTTGATGAGTATAAATATCAGATTGTTTTTGGTACTGGTTTAGGACCTACTGTTACCAGACTGAGTCTCTGGGTTCTCTAGAACAAAGCGCTAAGTCTCTTTGGTTCTCGGTTACTTTGATGTGATGATTCTTTACCGTGTAAACAGACCACGTCTACCAAATTACTGAATCTGTAATCCCTGCTTTGCTGCTGCAAGCCATTTTGTGTAATCGCTCCTTTCTAATTGCAGGTTCGACCGAAAGCCCGAAGATATGTATAGGATAATAGAGCATTTTGCACTTGGTCGGCGAAGGCTTGAGCTTATTATGATGAAGATCACAATATTCGAGCTGGCTGGCTTACTGTTGGAAAAGGCCTTTTCTTCCTCTAAATATCGAATCACAAAGTAAAAAATCTCATATTCACTCTGCAGACATCTATCTGTTTGTAGGATCTGCTGACTGCGTTTTGGGATATGCCGGTGTTTGATTTAGGCTTTTGTGAGGAACTTTGCGGACAAGGATGGTAGATAGTGTGGCAAGGAGGAGGTGGTAGGAATCACCTTCCAGACGCACCAGCATCTAGTTGTGACTACTCCTGATATCGAATCTCTGCGGCCCAAATCACCAATGAAGAATCAACAACAAACAATCATACACACCGTCTCTGGCGTCCTCTGCAAATAACTCAACCGAAGAACCACAGGAAAAACTCACCACAAGCAAATCCTAATGTTGTTGTCTTACATCAGAGGCTTCTGGTTCTAACTTCTCTCGTTCCTCCCTCCACACTGGGCTCCATCTCCCGCAACGCCGGCTCCTCCCCTGATGGAGAGCTTTAGAGTGCCTGAAGGTGGCAACAACCGAGACACCCGAGGCACAAGACTTTTGACATGTACGGATTCAATTGAGCCCCTTTTTCTTTCTCAAAAATGCCAGAGTGGTCCAGAATTGTATTCTATTGGATGGATTTTTGTTTCCCACTTCTGCATGAGAAACTCTGTTGCATATTGGTTGGTTCTTCTCTTTTTGTAATTCTTTTCTTTTCTCCTTTCTTTGGGAAAACTTTTTATATTATTCATTTTATCGTCAGTCAAGCCTCTTATCTAATAGCCCCAATTTGCTCCATAAGCTTGCATGTATCCAATTCAAATTGCATTAGTGTACCTGCATAAGTGTATATATTGGTGTATAACAGTATGAGCAAACCACTAAACAAAAAGTAATCAATAATAAGCAGCTACGATTTTTCATGAACCTACCTGCATGCAGTTTAGTTTTTTCAGTACAACCCGCAAGAATATGAAGCCAGAGAAAAAAGCACATGTGTTTTCACTAAGGAGAGAGATGTTTTGCACGCAGAATATGCAATACTAAGTTAAATCAAGATACACCAAGACTCTAATGGAAGGGTTTAGAGTAACCCAAAGCATTCCTTAGCTCCAATGGACATCCAGCAAACACAAAGAAACTGAATATACTAGAAGTGGTTCCGATAAGGCCAAAAGGCTTGTAACTGAAGCAAGACTCAAAGCACCTACTTCTTCAAAGAGGAGAGAGAGATAGAGTAGTAGTAGGCAGGTTCATGTTCTTACATAGCGTGACAACTGGTGCTTTTGTCCTGAAACATCATTTGGTATTCTCCTTGCCAATACTCATTAATATTTCCAAAAGAGAAAACAGACTGATGAAATTAAGGTATTCAGATAACAACATTTAACAACAAGACAAACACAAATTACCACCTATTGTTGGGTAATTCCAAGCTTGTGGAAACTTAACATATTATTGGATGTTTAATATGTTAAGAGATAAACACAAAAAAGAAATCTAGAATAGGAAAAGGAAGTTTTCTATTAGATTAGGTTTGTGTTTTTTCCATATCCCACATGTTAAAGGGAATTGTCCTTCACTATAAATATAGACCTTATGGAGAGGGTGTTCCATAAGAGATCTAAGAGAAACATTGAGAGCTTTAGTTTTGAGTAGTTTCTAAAGCAATAAGAAAAGTTGTTCTTATTATCCTTTGTTCTAAGAGATCCTTCAATTGGTATCAGAGCTTAAGTTGAAGCTCCATTGATATCAGTGCCTCAGGTTGGAGACTCGATCTAAGCTAAGTTGAAGCTTTGATCCTGGTAGCTGTGGAAGCAAGAAGTTCACGACACAAGGTGGCTGACGTGAATAGAGCTCCACGCGCGAAGGACCTTGGATCCGCATCCATCCAATGTCCGATGCTGAACTCTGACAAAACTACACAGTTTGGTCGATAAGGATGAGGGTGTTACTCCGTGTTCATGATGTTGTGGGACACGATACACCCTGGTTCGGATGATCCAAAAGAAGAACGATGTTGCAATAGCTCTTTTGTATCAATCTATGTTCCGACAAATTTGATTCTCCAGGTGGGAGAACAAACCACATCGAAAGAGATCTGGAATCCCATCAAGTCACGACACCATGGAGATGATCGTGGTAAGGGAGGCAAGATTCGAGACGTCGATGACGGAGTTCGACAGTGTTGAAGATGGATTGATAGCGATACCGTAAACGGATTTGCGGGGAAGATATCAGGTCTAGCATCCAAGGAAGCTCGTTAGGAGAAATCATAGAAGAACAAACATGGTAAAGAAAGAAGTTGGTCTTAGGAATATCGTGTGTAACACACGAAGAAAGCGTGCGTGACACATGTCTAGCAGTGAAGCAAACAAGAGACTCACTCCCGACTAAAACCATGTTTCGTGTGACAAAACCGTTGGAGTTGATCCATGAAGAGGAATCAAAAGCCATACGAATGTCTCATATCAAAGAAACCAATATCAAGCAATTTAGAATATTCGGTTGTGTAGCACATGCGAAAATCAGTGTGTGACACATCTAAAGAAGTTAGATGAGAGATCAAAGAGTGTGGATCAATCTTGGAACTGAGCCGGGTTCCAAAGCATATAGACTCTATGATCCAGTCGCAGGAAAGGTGATGGTGAGTAGAGATGTGATTTTCGACGAGAAGAAAGCTTGGGATTGGACATCACAACCAACCAAGCTCATTGTGAATCAAGTATGCTTAAGCTTCCACATAAGGATGATATAGAAGAATGTAATGATCAAGGTGATGATCATGAAGCTATAAATCAAGATGAAGAAGAAGATACTGATCACAATGCAAACCCTCCAGACGATCACAAGGCGAGACTTCAGAACGTTAGTCCAAGGAATGCCGAGTGTAACACACGAAGAAACGTGTGGTGACACATCTCTAGCTTGAGAAGCATATTAGACATAAGGAGAATGGTCGTAGGAATGTCGTGTTGTAACACACGGGGAAGGCGTGTGTAACACAAGTATCGCAGGGAAAGAAAATCAGAGATGCATTTCCGCCCAAGGCCATGGTTCGTACATCAAAGCTATTGAATTATTGCATGGAGATTTGTGTGACCAATCACACCACCAACGCCACAAATATTCCTGAGGCATTTCTATTGGTTCAAAAGATTTCACTTCGATAGAGGAGGAGAGTTTGGCTCACCTAAGTTCAATCTAGGTTGTCCGATAGAGGAGGGAGAGTTTGCCTCAGGTAAGTTCAATCCAGCTTGCACGATAGAGGATGAGAGTTTACCTCAGCTGAGTCGAAGATGTCGAACTACTTACGGGTTGAAGAGATGGTAGCTGAGTTGGATTCTATCACAAGAAACAAGACAGGGGAGCTTGTGGATAGACCGGCGGGAGTAGAACCTATAAGGTTAAGTGGATCTACAAGATTCAAGGAGCAGACGAAATCAAGATAAAGGAGGAGAGTTATGCTCAAGGAATCATGTGTGACACAAAGATGGAAGCGTGTAACACGACTCACGTACCAATGGAGTCGACTTTGAAATCTCAAAAGCTGAAGATGAACCAGAGATAAATGCTACGGATTTCAGAAGAATCATAGGATGTTTGAGGTATCTGCTTCACACAAGACCTGACTTGTGTTACGCAGTGGGCGTACTGAGTAGATACATGCACAATCCGAGAGACTCTCATGGACAACCATCAAGCACATATTGCGGTATGTGAAAGGAACAACAAACTTTGGTTTGTTCTTCAAGAGAGATGGGTCAAGGAGTGTCGTTGGTTATAGTGACAGCAGTCACAACATTGATGTCGATGACGGGAGGAGCACGTCAGGACATGCATTCTATTACGGTTCATCACTGGTTACTTGGACATCGCAGAAGCAGCAAACGGTTACATTGTCATCATGCGAAGCAGAGTTCATGGTAGCAACGGGAAGCAGCAAAGCAAGCTATATGGATCAAGGAGTTGTTGAGTGAGATACTAGTTGAAGAAGGCGAGAGATTCAGACTTAGGATCGACAACAAATCAGCCATTGCTCTAACGAAGAATCCGGTTTTCCATGGAAGAAGTAAGCACATACTTTCAAGATATCATTTCATTCGAGAGTGTGTGGAGAATGGGCAAATCGAAGTTGAGCATGTGCCAGGTTGTGAGCAGAGGCCGACATCCTAACCAAGCCATTAGCAAGGATTAAGTTCAAGCAAATGAGGAGCCTAATCGGAGTTCAAGAAATTGGTCTCCCTAATTCAAGTTGGAATTAAGGGGGTGATTGTTGGGTAATTCCAAGCTTGTGGAAACTTAACATATTATTGGACGTTTAATATGTAAGAGATAAACACAAAAAGGAAATCTAGAATAGGAAAATGAAGTTTTCTATTAGATTAGGTTTGTGTTTTCCATATCCCACATGTTAAAGGGAATTGTCCTTCACTATAAATATAGACCTTATGGAGAGTGTTCCATAAGAGATATAGAGAAACATTGTGAGCTTTAGTTTTGAGTAGTTTCTAAAGCAATAAGAAAAGTTGTTCTTATTATCCTTTGTTCTAAGAGATCCTTCACCTATGACAGAAAAAGGAACAACACCGAGGTTCTCTTCACAATTAAGGTCTTAATTACGTCTACTAGTGTTTAGTCTTATTTTCTTCAGGGCTTTCTACTGATACTTCATATTGCTTCAGATTCTGTCTCAGTGACTCGCTTCTGCAACATTAGAGAGACTAATTCTATAAAACAGAGATTACCAAAAAAAAAGAGTTTTGATTGTTCTCATGCAATTCCTAAGGTTCAACTACACTAAGAAGTAACTTAGTAGATGCATATCATCATTTGCCAGAACCACACAACTCTTATCATAAGACATCTTGGTCGATGTGAGAAACCCATCTCCCTCGTTTTGGTGCTATTAGGAAACATACAGATGTGAGAAACCCATCTCCCTCGTTGCTTCATTTTAACAATTATCCATTCATGAGATGTGAAGTTGAGTAAATCTAATTAAAAAAAAGTATGTAATGATTGTTTAAGGTAATTTCTAGGGTTGGTTGACTAAAACCCCCTGTAAATATAATCACCCCTATCTATTCCCCCTCAACTACCAAGCTCATGACAAATCCAGCCAAACTTATGATTTCTCTTTAGATCTCTCCCTAAAGTTTTTTTCCCCCCTCTCTAATTCAATTTCAAAATCGAGACTAAAGGAAATTAATTACGTTATGTAATTAGCGATTGCCATTAGGAAAGAACCCGACCCGACATTAAAAAAGAACCCGACCCGGATTTTGTTTTAAAAACCCAAATCGATTTGAGATTTTAGTCTATCTTCTGCACTCAACTACACACACAGAGAGAGAGACAGACAGAGAGAGAGAGAAGAGAGAGAGAGGAGAGGATATGAAGGAGAGAGAGAGAGAGAGGAGAGAGAGAGAGAGAGAGAGAGAGGAGAGAGACAAGAGAGAGAGAACTGCAGGAAACAAGAGTCTATCATCCTCTCTTGTTCCTGCTCTCTCTCTCTCTCTCTCTTCTCTCTCTCTCTCTCTCTCTCTCTCTCTCTCTCTCTCTATGTGTGTGTGTGTAGTTGAGTGAAGAAGATAGACTAACCCTAATAATAATCTCAAATCGATTTGGGTTTTCAAAAAAAAATCCGGGTCGAGTTCTTTTTTAATGTCGGATCGGGTTCTTTCCTAATGGGCAATCACTAATTACATAACGCAATTAATTTTCCTTTAGTCTCGATTTTGAAATTGAATTAGAGAGGTGCAATAAAAACTTTAGGGGGAGATCTAAAGAGAAATCATAAGTTTGACTGGATTTGTCATGAGCTTGGTAGTTGAGGGGGAATAGATAGGGTGATTATATTTACATGGAGTTTTAGGCAACCAACCCTAATTTCTAATAAAAGTTGACATTCAGAGAATTTCTGCATCTATAGTTTGTTCAGCTTGTTGTATGTTCTACATATCTAATCTACTTGCTAGGACTTGACATTTTTATCCGTTAAATTTGATTTGATTCGTTATTTGTTTAGATTCGACCCAAAAAATCAGGATATATGTAACTCATCAAAGTAAAGCAAATATTAAAATTGAATATCCGTTAAAAATGAAGCAAGTCACAAATACTAAAAAATTTAGAGGCGAATATCAGATATGTTCTCACTTTTATACAAATAGATGTATATATATTATAAATATAGAGTTTAAATATATAATTTATATAATTATTATTTTAACATCTCATTTTATTAATTTTATTTATAAAATTACTTATAAAGTATTAAATTAAAAAAGGAATATCAAATCTTTATAAAAATTACAAATTTTCTAAAATTTGTGTTTTATTAAAAAATAATTAATTTTAAAATTTATGGAACATATAGTTCACTATTTTATTTTATTTATTTTATATTATGTAAAAATTAGTTTGGAAAACAAATTTGTATTATTTCTTTAGATTTACTTGTATTAAACAAAGTGTATTGAGATATCCATAAATATTCGAAAGTATCTGGAAAAAAATTGGATATCTAGAAAGCCGGATATCTGTATTTCTCCGAAACAAAATAAAAAAATAAAAAATTCAGATATCCATAAAACACGAAGCAAACCACAAATACTGAAAATTATGGTATTATTCGACCTGTATCCACCCCTACTGCTTTGTATCTATATTATAGCCATGTAAACACTAAGCATCTAGAGAAACCATATGATATATTTGATCTATACAACAATCCAAAAGCACAAGAATTGGTCCAAAATCTGCGGCGTCTAGAATGGCCGGTTCATGGATATCCGAGGAGCGAGGAGACAGTTGGATTGGGATTTCAAGGACTTGGGAGATTGATGTCGAAGCTCTACCAAGTCGTCTCTACTTTTACCAAGAAAGTAAGATATTTAGTATTTTGTCTCTGACTTGGGACATGTCTTGAAACTAATCTGTCTACGTACGTTATGACCCGGCAACCAAACGAGCAAATCGATCGAATGTAACCATCGGTAAAATGTCGGAGCAGAAATATATGTGAGCGATAGACAAGAAACTATGAGTGGACAGTGAGTGACTTTGATGTGTTGGTTTCAGACAAAAGCAAGATCCTCGTGAAGAGGTTGTAATAACATAACTTGATACTAGGTTTTGCTTTTTTTTTATCTCCATTTGCTTCTTTTCGTTTTCCCTCTTTTTTTTTTTAAATATTAAATTCATTTACTAACATAATCTAGTGTTGAGTTTAAGTTTACGAGATTAAAAATAGCTTTTAGGTTTATAATTTAGAACTTAAATTTTTGAGTTTCCATTTAGATTTATCATCTAGAAATTTTTAGACTATTCCCTTAATATATATTTTTTTGGTAACACAGACTATTCTCTGAACAATTTTCTCAATCTGTGTGCTTAAAACTCTAACATGTGAGTTGTTGCACAAATATATGAAATGGAATAATTTTACTTTTACTTTTGTGGAAAAATATTTATGTATTATTGGGTTGCTATATTTAGGCCCGACCAGTGGTGTTTACTTTACGAAAACGTGTTTCCACAGAAGGTTCGAGCACAGCTTTGACATGTTTTTAACTCTCCATTAATACAACCAAGTGGTCTGAGCATAATTACAAGAAAAGCAATAATTTCTTAGGGATCCACTAAAAGGAAAAAAAAAAAGAAAAACACAATGTAAATTCAATCTAGCTAATATAGTTCTTTGGTTGTATAACTCGAGTTGATAATAATTAAATTAAAAACTAGAGGTGGTAATAATCGATATAAATATGTTCTAAATAATACTAATAGAAAAAAAATCATCAACCATTTTACTCTTGTCTTGTGTGCCAAAGTCGTGATCTTATGATTTCATTATATATATTAAAACGTCTGATAATGACAACGAGCATTGCAGTGACCGTACGTAGTTTCTTACTTTCTTTCGTGTTTACAACACTTCCAAATATCCTTTTAGGCCACATATATATACAATGTTCGAAAATGAAAATTACGTTTGAGTCGATTCATCATAAAATCTTATAAGCTGTCTTGAAAGAGCTCTTCTGACTTCCTAAAACACAATTTAACAAATAAAGAATGACTTAAAATTGATAACTTAGTAATATAAAGGTTTTGAAATTTGGTGTGATTAACGAAGGAAAGTAAATACAAAAGTTACTTAAGAAGGTGTGAGAGAGAAAACGGAACTAGGGCAAATAAATGAGGAGATGCATCAACAACGTCAACGTCTCTCTTTCTACTCTCTCTCTTCTGCCAATAATACAATTTGCGCGTCACTTTCAAACACAAAATTAAGCTCTGCAATTTCACCTTTCTCTTTAATTTTCCTCCAAAGGAATCTTTTAAATGTTGATGGTTTGGACAAAGAAAATATCTCTATGGTATACTTTGCGTGCCACATAATAAATTAAGTTTATGTGTATGTTCCCACCTTTTTTTTTTTTTTGATAAAAGTGTATGAAGAGGTTTGCAAAAAGTAAATTGAAGGCTAAAGTTAGTATTTTAAAACACTGATAATCAATGGCTGGTGGTCTAGTATAACTTCCCATACTATCTTTTGTTTGAGTAACAGATCAGTTTTTTTTTTGTCAAAAAGAGAGTGGTGGTACAGTGACAAACTATATGAATGGTGCCAATTTTTTTCTGGATTTATGATAGTTCTTTTGTGCCAAAAATTTTATTTTTATATTAGGCAATCATCCAAAGATTCTCACTATTAATTCTTCGTTGGCCATGGTAGGTATTCTTAAATTTGTAGTATTAGATTAAGTTTAGTATAAGGATTCTTAATTATATTATGAATAATACAATTCATTGTTTTTTTTTTGAAAAACACAGTTTATTTTTTCTTACCTTCATTATAATGAGTTTTTACCATTGTGGAGATTAGTTATCATCTAAATAGGAAAATGACACTAGTAAAAATAATCTAAAAATTTAACTGCGGTGAAAGTATAGACAGCTTTACAAATATAGAAACATCCTCTATATATTTTAGACCGTTTGCTTTCCACAAGTAGTTTAAAGGCAAGAACGCAATTTTTTTAGTTTTTTATTCACAATATTACAATAAAATAGTATAATATTTTTGCTATGGACTATCTAAAATCCCTAAAATCACTAATCTAATTATAATAATTAGATATTTTGTCAGTGCATGCTGATTAGTATTCTTACATATACATATTAACGCACATATAATTAATTAAAATTATTATATAAGTTATTGTATATCCTATGAAAAGTTTAAACGAACATCAAAATATTTATATATCACAAAAATTTTAGTCAAAATATATATGATTGTTCTTGATATAATTTTTTAGAAAATCTCATATATCTATGCTATTATTGTAAAGTGATTTTTTGCTTTCGAACTTTCACGTTAAAAGTTATAGCAGTTAATGTCGTTGTTACCCTAATGAATATTTGGATTTTATGATATAGAAATTAAAATAATTAATGAATCATATTTGTATAAATAAATAAAAACAAAGTGAATGTATTGTTAAGTTAGATATACTCGTGTTAATTATACCTTTTTTTTTGTTACTACAGATTAGGTTACAAATTTATTATCATATATTATATATATAGTATCTATTATCTTTCTAACTATTATTTATTGTGAATGAAAATCACCTAAACAATATTTTTAAAGTGATTTCACATATGTACTCTCTATGATTACTTTCACTAAACAAATGTGACATGATTTATGGTTAACTGTGACATTGACAATAACATCTAATATTGATTTCTATTTTAGTAAAAAATTAGAATATGATAATAACTCATACATCAACATTAAAATAAATCTATTCAAATGTGCCATTAAAATAATATAATTAGAGAAATATAAAATATCTTACAAATCTTGAAATATTATTTAACTTTATTTTGATAACCATACAATTTTATTAATAATTATACAATCTTTTTTAAAATTTATAAAATTTAAATTTAATACCATTTGTTTTCTTTTGATATTTACAAATGTTAGAAATTCTGTTAAGTTTTTTTTTGATAAAATTTTACATATGTTTTTATTTATTTTATACAAGTTGATTAATATCTCTTAACTAAATAAATAAATGAAAATATATCTACAATTATAATTTAAGATAGGGAAATTATCTCAAATATCCCCTTTTAAGATTTTTTTTTCAAAAAATATCCTTCAAGAAATAATGACCGCAATAGCCCTTTTTATTTTGAAAATTGTATTTTTATTTTTTAGAAAATTTTAAATCCACCCCAAAACTCCACTCCATAACTCTAAACCCTAAGTCTAAATTAGTTAACCTTAAGGATATAAATGTAAATTTACACTCTTCAATTAAATAGAAATTGCCAAAAATATCATAAGTTAAGTACTACTTTGCAAAAATACACACTATCAAAATATATTAACATTTAGGTTTACACTTTAGCGATTATTGTTTATGGCTTAGTATTAAAGGATGAGGTTGAATTTCTATTTTTTATTAATATTTTAAAATATTAACTAAGTCTATTTTCATCAAAAAGTTAAGGTATTTTTGCAAATAATCATTTATTAAAGGTAAATTTGCAAAGTGGTATCAAACGTAAGGTATAAATGAAATTCCCTCTTAATAAAATCTATTTTGGTCATTTTTCTCCTTAAAATCTATTTTGTGAAAAAACTCTTTTAGGTCTATCCTAAAGTACTTCTCTTTAAAATATATACATATCTATTCTTAAATAAAATTTAAAATTAATCAATTTTAATATTTTTATTTACTTTATGTTCACCTAAATCAATATCTATTAAAATATTGATATAAAATAACAGAATCTAAAATATTAATAAAATTTATTTTAAATATAATTTGAATTTAATTTTTTTATCACTACATATGATGCATGAAAACACCAAGTACAAAAAATTAAACTTAACCTTTGTGCATACAGTAAAAACTCTATAAATTAATAATATTGAGACTTTGGCATTTTACTAATTTATAGAGTTATTAATTTATAAAAAAATATCTTTTAAATTTTTTATATTTTAAAATATATAATATTTATAAAATAAGAGAAATCTTCGATTTTAGTGCATATAGATTAATTAATTTTTTGAAATTCGACATTTATATTAGCTTTATTAATTATTTGGTATATATAAATATGTCTGATAGAATTTAAATTTGGTTTTAGATAGGAAAATTGTCTAAAATACCACATTCCTAATATCACTTTTCATGTTTAACTTAACCACTTTTATCCTCATTTTAAAGAGGGAAAAAACACTTATACTATAGAGTTAATTAACTAAGACTTAAAGTTTAGAGTTGAGGGCGGGGTAGAGTTTTGAAATGTGGAGTTTAAGATTCTAATTAATCTAATAGTGTTTTACCTCTTAATGAAGAAGAGATTTGTGAAAATGTCTCTTTAGTGAAGATAAAGATAAATAATGTTACCAATAATGTCGTAAACATGAAAATTCCCCTTTAGATATAATTTACTAAATATCATCAAAATATATGAAGTGTTAATATATATAAGATAATTCGATTGTGAATGTAAAAAAAAAATTATAATGGTTGGTTTGTACTTATATAAAATGCACATATATAAACTATTAATGACACCGCTACCTCTTTCAGCTTTGTGGAAAAATAATATACTATGGATTTACAAGTTTTCACCCATAACATATGTGCTTTTAAGAGACAATTATATATGTTTGAAGTCTGTTTTAGAGTGTTTTCAGGTCCATGCATGTTTTGGAACAACGTGGAGATTATGGAGCACTTTAGAACTTAATAATGTGGAAACTCATAGCTGTTGGAGAAATCAAAAGTCAGAATAAAGATTTAGGAAGAGTGTCGATCGACATACCTCCTTGGTGTCGCTTGACACCTCTCGACACCCACGCGAGTAAATGGGCCGACATAAGTCAAGACCGACTCAAGCACAAAATATCCACATAATTAAAAGACTACTCCTGACCGACTTATACCTATTATTTAGATGTTTTGCTATTGTTTGGGAAACCCACAAACTATCCCACTATTCCTAGAAGCTTTTTAGTTATTTGTTTTGGAGAGAAGATCAAGACTTTTTGAGAGATTTGAATTGGAACTACATTGTTTTCTTACCTTATTCTATTTATGCATTATATTCAAACTATTGTTATGTTTAGCTTAATTATGTCGGAGTGGTTATTCTTGTTAGGTTTAGGGTTTTGTTAGAGTTATATGAACTGCTGATATATAGAAATACTAGGGTGAATCTATTAAGGATCATTCATCATAATTAGACTTAATGCTTGTATTCTAGGGTAGCTAACTAGAACCTTGAATTCAACTATGACAGTAGGTTCATTACCTGACATTAATTTTGCTGAGATGTTGTTATATACATGCGAGAGATGATCTAGATTGACTTAGTGAGCATATCAAATAAGACGTTAATGCTTGCCTAAGGCAGCATAAATCGACACTCCTTCCACTATATCGATCAATACTCGCTCCTTGTTCCTATGCGACAGCTGAAACAAAGAATTAGTCATCTGATTAGACTCATAGTGAGAGTTGGATATCTTACTATTGCATTCGAGTTTTAGGAAAGTTCATCGCAAACCCTTAGAATCTATACATCACAATTCTATTGCATGAAACCCCAAGTTTAACTATTTTATCATATCGTTTGCAACCAACTGCTTACTTGTCTACTACTATTACTTCTGTAATATTAATTGCCTAGCTTAGTCTTAATATCTCTAGTCTATTGTGTGCCGACGCTCCATGTAGACTTGATCCACAAGTACTACAACTGAACCTCTTATTTGAGTGAGAAAGTTTCACTAGGGTAATTTGAGCAATATAAAATTTGACGTTGTTTCTAGGGAGCATTGGATTCTCCATTAAAACTTGATTAATAGGTTTCATCTAGGTTTCTAGGGAGCATTGAAGCTCCTAGATTAGATTCAAGTCATATCAGAGAGATTTGTCCACACCATAGGTTCAACGATGTACAACTTCTTAGTACCTTCTTCAGAGGAATTTCTTTGGTCTACCAGATGTCTCTAGACACTACTAGTGAGGGGAAATTTCAACACTAGGAATCCAGAAGAAGCTATGAGACTTATTGAAACTTGGTATCTAACAATAACACCAAGAACACTGATTTGAGAGGAAGAAATCGACTGCTAGTTTAAGCAAGGAGCATATATATGAAGTTAAAGCCAATCTGGATAGTGTTCATAAGCTTCTTATGAATCATGTAAGCTTTTGTAGAATATGTAGAGGCCCGGTTGATACCTCTAGTGATATGGCGACGAAGAGGATGTTGAACTACATTAGTGGCACTAGTTTTCATATGTCTTGGAATCAAGGTGAAATAAAAACTTCTATTGCAGCTGGTTAAACGAGTAATTACAACCAGAGTCACAATACCTGAGACCCTACAACAAAAACAACAACATGAGCAATGAGACATTTTCTTAGAGAGTATGATTGATCAAGTTCTTGAGAGTCAGCATAAGCTGACAGTGGATTTCAATGGGAAGATAGATGATGGTACACCAAACTGAATGGCAAGTTCGAAAAAGTTGGAGCTCAAGTGGTTCAGACTGGCGAAGCTGTGAAAAGATAGGAAGCTCTGATTAAAGGAAAATGAGAGGCTGACAGAAGACCACGTGAAGCCATCATAGATGATGATTTTTGACAGTAGTAAAGAAGAGAAACTCCAAGAAAGAGAATTTCAAGTCGAATGTCACATATCTTTCGGCAATTACCATTGTTATCGATCGACACTAGAAGCTGAACACCGATCAACACCCCATGATGAGTCTGTAGCGTCTTGTGAAACGGTGAAAATCGAGCGACACTCAAAATTTGCCAATTGACACCTGTTTGCCCCTATGCTATACTGTGTTAAAATGACAAGCGTCAATCAATACCCTACCACTTATTCGATCGACACCCACCGGTAACTTACCAAGTGCGATTACCCATCATCAATGCAGAACATTTGAAATGCTTCAAGATACACATCTCAGACATTAACAGAGCTGACAAAGGGCACTAACCAGCAACTTGAAGATGCACCAGATCCTATGATAATTGAGCAGGCTATTGAGGGACAATCTTCTAAGAGAAGGAAGATCAAAGTCCCCAAGCATCAAAAGAGAGAAGATAATGAGAAGGAGATGGATAGCTTTACAAAAAAGGTACTAAGGATCCTTGTAGACATGCCATTCGATGATGCTTATTGGGCAAATCGACTTTGGATGTTTTATGAGAGAGCAGAGAGAAAGAAAAGGACATTGACCGCATGTTCTATCAAATCAGAGAAAAGATGAAGAATAAGAGTACACTGAAGAAGATCAACAGAGCTGACAAAGGGCACTAACCAGCAACTTGAAGATGCACTAGAGCCTATGATAATTGAGCATGCTATTGAGGGACAATGTTCTAAGAGAAGGAAGATCAAAGTCCCCAAGCATCAAAAGAGGGAAGCTAATGAGAAGGAGATGGATAGCTTTACAAAAAGGGTACTAAAGATCCTTGTAGACATGCCATTCGATGATGCTTATTGGGAAAATCGACTTTGGATGTTTTTCAGAGAGAGCAGAGAGAAAGAAAAGGACATTGAGCGCATGTTCTATCAAATCAGAGAAAAGATGAAACATTAGAGTACACTGAAGAAGATGAGTGATCCTGAGAAGTTTATGGTTCCTTGCATGATTGGAGGTCACAACTACCCCAATGCACTCTGTGACATAGGTTCTTCAGTCAGTATCATGCCTAGGGTCATGGCAAATCAGCTAAGTCTAAAGATAGAGCCTTCTAATGATTCATTCACTTTTGTGGATTGCTCTAAGGTGAATTTAGGATCGACCAATGCCTTAGTTATAGTGGATTTTTATTTCATGGATATTTAGATACAATGGAATTCTTCTCTACTACTCGAGAGAGCCTTCATGGCTATTGTAGGAGCTGTTTGCAATATGCAGACAAATCAGATGTGCTTGAAGCTCATTGACAAGAATACTTTCTATGAACTAGTCAGAGTAGTCAAGGGAACCATTCCCTACATTGAGATAGAATATGATCCAAGATTTATGGCAGTTTGTTATTCTGATTCTAGTGCAGAGCATGGAGATGACGGAGTGGCATCGATCGACACCCAACTATTAGCATTGATCAACACCCCTGGGACTCCAAAATTATGAGAAGATTTTTTTGGTTGAACCACCATTCCACCCAAAAGAAAGGTTTGTGTAGTAGTACCAGATGAGCATGGAGTATAAAGAGATGAAGAGGGAAATTCACATGCTAAGGATGAAAGGATCATCAATGTTTCAAAAGAAGATATGGAAACAATACTTGATATGGAAGTCGGTGAGGCTGTTATTTGAGTCTACCACATTATGATGAATGTTTTCAGATGTCTGGAATTCTTCCTACAGAAGCTTATCGGCCAACACCTAAGGTTTATAGGATATATCAAATTGAGGAGATGACAAATGACATTTATACGACTCAGGAGAGGATGTTTGATGAGTTCTACAGAAAGGTTGATGCAATCTAATTTCCTCTCAAAAATAGCATTGGATGGTCAAGCAAATCTATGGAATATCTAAAACTCAAAGTGGATTACATATTAGATCATTAAGAGACAGAAAGAGCACAAAACCAAAGGAGAATAAGTCATCAAAAGCCTTTTAGGCACATGGTTCGAGATGAGCAAACAAGATGTTGATACTTGTCTCCCAACAAGTATTTCATTACCTCCATACTAGACAAAAACCTCTAAAACGTCAAGCTAAAAACTATAAACAAACGCTTCATGGGAGGCAACTCATTTAGTAAGTTTTAAATTAATTTTAATTTTCGTTTTACTTATTTTTCTTATTATTTTTATTTCCGATTAAAAAGGATTTGAGGGAAGATAAGTCTGCACCGAGCATCGACCGACACCTGATCAATGTCGATCGACAAAGCATCCAAAGTATCAACTGCCAGTTAACTGTGTCGTGTCGATCGACACTCACCATCAGCGAGAAGATACACCAATTTTCCTTGTTTAATTTCGTCCATATGATTTATTTTTCCACCAATATTGGATTGTATAACACTGGGGCAAGTGTTGTTTAAGTCTGGGGGAATGTATTACTGATATTGTATTTTATTTGAGCTTTATTTTATGTATTTTTATTGAATTTATATAGTCATGAACGGGGGTAATGAACTTTTTCAATTTTTACTTATTATCTAACCACTCTCTAGCACCGTTCTTAGATTTACTGATGGTAGGGTGTACAGATAGAAATACCAAAGTGGATCACCTACTAGTAACATTCACACTTGCTGATAATGTTTGAAGGAACCAAAGCTGACCATTAACCCAATCAACTTAATTTGTTTGTCTTGGGGTTGGTATACACTAGATCAGATTCTTCCACTACAAGAAATATCGGTATTGGCAACAGTTCGCGGTAACACGAATTCACCAACTGCTACCAAAACTGGTTACATCCGAGCCCAACTTATTCATTGTGTTAATTGCGCTAGCGAAAAATCAAATACCGGGAAACTAAAAAAGACAATGATACCTGTAAAGTGTTTTGGAGGCAAAACACTTGTTTTGTTTTTATTTCTCCGCCATTCTTTCACTCGAGCATGCCAAACATAGATACCCATATCTCTCTGAAAATTCACACTAATCTCTCTTCCTTCGGTCTTGTTGTCGCCTCCGGTCAGTTAGTAGGTGAAAACCAATATCAATCGGTGTCGGTATGAACCCTAGATTGATATTTTTTGATTTCTGTTTGCTCTGATTAATTTCTTCGGTTTCTTTGAAGCTTGTACAATTTCGACTTCTGTGAACCATAGTATTTGATTACTGATTTGTAGTTCTTAATGTTTTCAACTCTGTTTCGATTTCGATGAGGTTTGATTTGTGATTCTTTATCAGGTGAATACGATTTGATTTTGGTTCTTATTTGTTCTGTTTCGCTTTGCAAGTTTTAGCTTTTGATTGTTTCCTTCGGTAGCGAAGTCAACTTGAAATCTTGAGGATGTTATTGAGGTTATTCGTTTGAGTCAAATATTAAGTTTTGCCTCGTTTTGCTTTTGATTGTCTAGTACTTTTTAGAGTTCGGTTGATTGAATATATATTTGACTGTTTCCCGAGATGCCAATGTGAATGACAATGTGTTTATTTTGGTAATATTTGATATTCTTATGTATGTTTGTTTTGTTTTGTTTTGTTATGAGTTACAAACTTAGAACATAAACATGGTCGAAAAGTCATGGGTTCATCTTAGCAGGTAAAGTAAAACAATATATACTTAATGATTTATTAGGTGATTAAGAGAATACTAATTTTTCTATTGTTTTATGCTTGAATCTGTCTTAACCAAGAGTTGATCATGGTTATGAGAGAGAGGGTGTTTGGGACTTTGTGAGGTCTGTTGGTGCGGCTTTACGAGACTTTGAGATGATCATTTTGCCCTTGCATTGACTGTCGCAACGTAGATTCGTCACTCATCTGGTGTTGATGTTGAATCATCTTGTTACAAGGGGAATGGATTGAGTTAAAAGATTCGGGAGGATTGGTATCATCATGGAGAAGTGATATTAGGGAATGATTGCAGAAGTAATGGAAGTGAGAGGAACAAAGAGATTTTAAGGTTATACCAAGCAGCTGTGTTTCATGATGAAGAGTTTCTAAGGAAAGCTGACTTAAGTGAGGTTGATGACCCGGTGAAGATAAGCAAGAAGATGAGTTCTTTGAAAGCTAGCTGATGTAAGAAACACCTCTGTATCCAAGTTGTGAAAACCACAGCAAGCTCTCGGCGATTGTTATTCTTTAGGATAAAGACAAAAAGTGGTTGGTCTGATAGAAGATTTGATCTTCTGCTAGAGACTTTGCCGCAAGATGCTACCCAAGGATAATGTCTTGCACACATCCTTGTACGAAGTGAAGAGGTTTCTGAGATCCTTTGAGATGAGTTATGAGAAGATACATGCTTGTGTGAACGACTGCTGTCTATTCAGAAAAGAGTTTCAGAAGCTAGACAAATGTCAAAATGCAGAGCTTCATGATTGAAAATTAACACGCGCACATGTGATGTTAAGGTTGGAATTCCACAAAAAGTTCTTATGTACTTTCCTCTAATTCCACGTCTCAAGAGGATGTTCAGATCAGAGGACATGGTGGAGGACTTAAGGTGGCATTTTACTAATAAGAGCATTGATGGAAAAATCTGACATCATGTAGATTCTGTTACTTGGGATCAAATGAATGACAAATACCCGTCATTTGCCGCTGAAGAAAGGAACCTTAGGCTTGGACTTTCAACTGATGGGTTTAATCCTTTTGACATGAAGAACATCAACTATAGTTCTTGGCCTGTTTCTCTAGTGAATTACAACATGTCACCTGATAAGTGTATGAAGGAGGAGAACATCATATTGTCATTGCTGATCCTTGTCCAACCCAACCTGGATACAATATGGTTGTGTACTTAGAACCACTTATAGATGATCTCAACCATCTGTGGGAGAAACTAGAGTTAACGTATGATGTATTCAGTCATACTACTTTCATGTTAAGAGCCATGCTTCTCTGGACCATTCAGGATTTTCCAGCATATGAAATCTTGCAGGCTGTTAAAGTAAAGGGCAAAATGGGTTGTCCTCTTTGTGGAAAAAATACAGATAGTATGAGGTTAGTAACTTCAGGAAGCATGTATATATTTCCCATCGAAAAGGCATACCTCCTACACATGCTTATCAAGGAAAAAAAGAGGATGTGCTAACTCAGATCTTGGGACCTGATAATCCTGGCCGATTGAGGGCAATGGGTAGAGGCATTAACATGAACAAAATCAAATGGTTACAAATTAAGAACATCTGTATGGCTGCAATGGAAGCAAAATAGTTGAATTTGCAGCAACAGGTTCATGATTTAGAGCATGCCATTGCCAGGATGAATAATCCGGTTAGTCAAAACTTTAACATTACATGCCTTACACAATTTATGTAGATAATGATAATAATCTTATGTTTTCATATGATAGAGAGAAGAACCTGATATCAATGAAAACTCGAATAACATGATATGAAATGAATTCATCTAACTAATAGATTTCTATTTATGAATTGATTTGTCATTTCTTGTACTTCATGTAGAGTGTAAATACCATATCAATTTCCAAATATTATCTGGTTGATTGGTCTCCTTCTAATGATAAGGTTGTTGAGGGACGTTATGTTTCATCTGAGCCTGAGGACTTAGTTAACGGGATTCCTTTAGGCCCTAACGGTGTGAAGATTTTAGTTGAAAGTGCAACCAAACTATAAAACATTGTTATGGAGACTTGCACTATAAACATTTTTATGGAGACTTGCACATAATATGTTCACAGTTGAGGATGCAGTTGGAGAAATGTTTGCATGGCATGCCGATAAATGTATAGTTTCAGCTGCAGGTTTAAAAGTTAAGTTTTTAAGATTTGTTTATTTAAGTTTCCTTTCATTAGTATCTGAATCTGAGTCTTGCAAAGTCTTTCTGAGTTTTGTTATGCAGAGTCCTTCCACAAGTGCATCTAACACATGCAAACTGATGGGCTATATACATAATGAGAAAGTGGTTGTTGTAGGCCGATGGGAGACTCGAGAACCAAAAGCCTTGGTCAATGGACTTTCTCTTGGTCCAAATGCAATAAAGTGTTTGTGGATGAGGTAGTAAACCAAAAGGCATACATATGGAGGCCTACAGTTGGCAAGACAACTATGGAGGATTATCTTAGATGTTTTGTAGCATGGTCTGCAAATAGTGTTGTGTTTGCGTCAAGGACGCCTAATTCTCCTGATCTACAACCATCCAATTCTAAAGCTAAGTCTACGACTGAGAAGTCTCCAACTTCTAAGAATCAAATTTCTCCACTGAGTTTGGGAGCTATGTCTGCGAATGAGAAGTCTCCACTAACTCCACCAGCTCATACAAAGAAACCTGCAATGAATTTGAAAGTGAAGTGTACAAATGAGAAGTCTCCCGCAACTGCAGCCTCTCCTATTCATAGATCAGAGGTACTATGTTTTATTAATCGAATTGATTGGCATGTGTTTGCATATTGAATTTTTGGTTCTGTTTTTGCTTGTAGCTGACCAAAATCAAGCATAAAAAATAAAGCTAATGGATCTATCTGGTAATAAGGTGATCGTTGCCTGACGGACGTTGATCATCGAATGATCCTGACCTTCTTGTCCACTTTGTACCCTTGGGCCATGGTGTATGTCGAGTCTTTGTGGATGTTGTCAAGGTTAATGATGCTTCTGTGTGGAGGCAAACATCTAAGATCGAGTATACAAAAGATGCAATTGGAAGTTGTATTGCTTGGCCAGAGGATAGAGTGGCTACAATGAGATTTTTTGTTCATTATTTAATCTCTGGAGTGTTTCAGAAGTGGGGAAGTACCTCAAACTAACCTGAGATATGCCGAAGATTGATGCTCGAGTGCCCACTCTCGCGTTCATTACCCAACCAGCTTCTTCAAGTGCCAGGCTGCGAGACTTGATCAGCTTTTCCTCTCTGTAATCTGTATCGTATTCTTCGTAAGCTCTACCGTATCCTTGGTAAGCCGGATTGGTGTCGATCGATAGTGTATGCATGTGGACCGTCGATTAATGATCGATAATCAGACTGGTGGAAAAAAGGTTTCCGATTCCATTAGCCATTGCAAGTATATCTGCCACATTTTCCTTCTTGACATGTAGAATTCTGCCATCCATATCTCTTGTGTGACCATCTGGATCTCTCATAATAACGAACTCATATGGTTGTAGATAACCATATTCCCTTTCGCGTTATGCATTTGAATCTTGTTCGGTTTATGCTTCATTCCTAGTATAGATCGATGGTGTAAGGTTACCGTCGATCGATGTCGATTTCCCAAGTTGATGGGAAACATGAAAACACAAGCCTCTTCCATAGCAATCCCTAGGTATTCAATTATTCTTCGTCTTTGTATAGTCTTCGTTGTACTCGAGGTAGGCTGTGTTGTAATCGAAATCTCCATGGTAGGAGTTGACTTGTTTGGATGTTTGAGTGTCAATCAATTCTATAGGGTGGGCCGTAAGGCCGTCGATCAATGGGTTGGGTTGGGTGTCAATCAATGCTCCTTCTTTTGATTCCTCACCGAACTCGTAGTTGCAGAAGTATGTGGCCACAAGCTCTGCATCATTGCATAATTCAATCAGAGTAGCCTTGTTCTTATTCTTGACAAGTTCATCAAAAATATTTTGATTAGTTAAAGATATATACAACATGTTTGTCTTCATGTCACAGATAGCTCATACGGTGGCCATGAAAGCTCTTCCAAGTAACAAAGAAGAGTTCCAATTGATTTGTATGTCCATCACATGGAAATCTATAGGGACTAAGACGTCCTGAATTTACAGTGGGACATCTCTACAAATACCCCTGAATCTACCCGAGAGCAATCCACAAAATGAAAGAATCACTGGAAGGCACCACTCTCAGGTTCAACTTCTCTGCCATAGCTCTAGGTATGATGATCACTGATGATCCAGTGTTGCAAAGGGCGTTGGGAAACTCGTGGCTTTTGATCAGACATGGCACCACAAACTTCCCAAGACCACTTTTCTTCTTCAAAATGATACTTGGCATTCTTCTAGGATGATCCTTGGTAGCCTTATCAACCATCATAGGCTCTGATGTATCCCTCTTCTGCTCTGGAGTTGTCGTATTCGTGACCTTTGGTTGATGAACTCATTTTGTTACTGGGTACCATCGATCGATTGTACGATCTCTGCGTCAAGCGATGCTCGAAGATTTACCTGATTCTGCTAACTCAACACAAACCTTCGATTATTCTCAGTATCTTGTGTCGATCGATGATTGTGCGAGTTACCTAATGAACTTGGATTTCCTATACGAAACTCTTTCTCATGTGGCTTTTCTTTCTTGACTACTACCCAAAAAACCATCATCAATCACAACATTGACGTGATGTTCCTGTCCAGATTCTTCCTTCTCCCTAACCATTACCTCGTATCTCTTAAGGGCTTCACTCGTCTGAGTCACCTGATTTTCCAGCTCCCCTACACGGGTGTCGAGATCCTTGATCTTTGTGTTTAGGTGGAGGTACATGAAATCTAAATTCTCATTGAAACCCACTCATCTTTTCTTGTCTCTCCAGTACTTTGTCAAACATAAATTCGACCCATGGTCTTTTGATTGGCCTCAAAATCTCCATGCCTCTAGCAGCTTTGGCTTTAGCTTCACGTTGATCTAATGCAACGCCTGCTTCTTCTTCTGAATATAATGCATAGATAAAATATAGGGGTTCCAATCCAAATCTCCCTAAGGAATTATGAATCTTCTCCTCTAAATAAATCCTAATAGAATACTAAAAACTCTATGACCTCGCACCGTACGCCAGTTGCGTCCCTGGTGTCATACATAAAGTATAAATATAAAACCTTAAAATCTAGGTCAAAACTCATCCAGGGGTAATCTTGTGTCTTGTCTCTAACTTGGACTTGAAATCGGATGTCTGCGAATTGGTCATCGATCGATTTCGAGTTTTCAACATCGATCGATCTTGGTCATATAACCTCGGTCGACATCAAGGTAGTGTCGTCGATCGACGGTAGTCTTGTACTTCGACTCTCTCAATGAACAACTACAGATTATTCTCCTATTAATGCTCCAAAAGCTCCAAGTGTCTCCATATATCTCCAAAACGTACATGGACCTGTAAAGACCTTAAAACATAGTCTAGACACACATAATAGACCCTAAATAGAGCCTATAACATGGCCTGAAACTTGTAATAAATAGGCTATATCATGGTTCACAGGTCCATGTACGTTATGACATGGGGTGTGTTTATTGCTCTAACAATATGGAAATATGCTAATAATGTAATTATTAAAATATACTAATAATGTAAATATGGAAATATGCCACTAAACTAACTAGATGCAATATGGAAATATTCTTTATTGAAAGGTGTAGATGCAATATGGAAATATGCTAATAATGTAATTATTAAAATATACTAATAATGTAAATCTGGAAATATGCCACTAAACTAACTAGATGCAAATGTAAATATGCTAGATATATGGTTTCAAGCTTCAAGAATTATAGGGAATAAGATGCACAAATATGTGAAACTCTAGAACTCAAATATTAAATATTCTAAACTTTTTAACTCCAACTGTCGTATGCGAGCAAAAGGAAAGACCATCGATTGACTACTAAGGCCTGATGTCGATCGACAGTGAAATCAGAAGGAAGTGTGAACGAACTTTGATAAGTTCACCAAGCTAATTAGACCAGCTCTCGTATGCACCTAACAACCTAGGTCAATGGAGTCTATTATGGCATAAAACCTACTCTCATAGTCGTCCATGTCCTACTTTCGAGATCGTAGTTAGCTACTCTAGAATGCTAGTATTAAGCACAACTCAATTGATGGATATTAATTTAACCTAGAAATCCTACTTTTGGGCTAATCCATGATTGCTATCATTCAACCCTAAATCTAGTTGGTAACTACTCAGACATAATCAAAGTAAGAATAATAATCTGAATATAGTGCACAGATAAAATATTGGGGTTCCAATCCAAATCTCCCTAAGGATTTATGAATGTTCTCCCTAAATAAATCCTAAGAAAATACTAAAAAATCTAGAACCTCGCATCATACACCACTTGCGTCCTTGGTGTCATACATAAAGTATAAATATAAGACCCTAAAATCTAGGTCAAAACTCGTCCAGGGTAATCTTGTGTCTTGTCTCTAACTTGGGCTTGAAATATGCTGTTTGCGAACTGGTCATCGATCGATGTCGAGTGTTCAGCATCGATCGATCTTGGTAATGTAACATTGGCCGACATCAAGTTAGTGTCGTCGATCGACGGAAGTCTTGTACTTCGACTTTCTCAATGATCAACTACTGATTATTCTCCTATAAAAGCTCCAAAAGCTCCAAGTATCTCCATATATCTCCAAAACGTACCTGGACCTGTAAAGACCTTTAATCATAGCCTAGACACACATAATATACCCTAAATAGAGCCTATAACATGGTCTGAACTAGTAATAAGTAAGCTATATCAACTCTCCCAGACTTAACCTTTTGCTTGTCCTCAAGCAAACAAGCCTGCGAAAGAGGTTTTGAAAAGCGAAGACTCACATAATATCTATGTATAACTGTCACATTACTCTGTTGAAGCCACATCCTATCAAGTCAATTACAGAGAAACTTTATATACCCTATCCTAGTATAGCAACCAAATCCTTTCTACCAACAACTTAGAGAATACAAGTCTGACTCGTCCCTCTACTGATTTCATTTCTTTGCATAAAAATAAAAGTGCAGACTTTACCTTGGGAGTATCGATCAAAGGATATATGGACTCTTACGTCTGCAAGTATATGAACACACAAGTATCTTCTCTGATTCATTTCCTCCCTCTCTTCTCACTTCTTCTCAGTCAATATCTCCCTTATTTAAGGGTATCATTTTATTTTTTTAATTGACTGAGATATTTGGATAGGCTTCCATGAATCAAGCCATAATGGTTTTTGCCACCAGATCTTGTTCACTTCTTTTTGACCCTTATCTCTTTCTATGATCATATGAATCAAGATTTAATGCTTGTAGCCACCAAATCCTGTTCGACTCCTTTTTAAATTTGAAGGGAGAGAGAGGGGAATCAGAAGCACACAGACTTTTTACCTTCAAGACTTGCATCTGATCCAGTGTATACCAAATCCCAAACCAAGCAGATAATGTCAGGATTAGTGTTGAAAATCAGCTTTGGTTCCTTCATACTTTCTTAGCAAGTGTGATATAGTGGCGGGACGATCCACTTCGGTATCTCTAGTAATCTCTGCAAACATTCTTTTAAGAACGGTGCTAAAGTGTGGTTAGTCAATAATAAATTTTTGATAATAGTCCTCTTCTTGACTCAATAAAACCTTTTTGAAAACTTATATATAGATAGTAAATAAAACTCAAAACAATAAAATAGCATTAGCGAACCTCCCCCAGACTAAAATTACACTGTTCCTAGTGAAATTCTCCCCGGATTGGTTAGGAAAAATCAAATCATAAGTAAATAGCTTAAGTATAGAACTCGATACATCTCTCTGTAAGAGAGTGTCGATCGATGGTAGGCGCGTGTGGTCGATCGATGGTCGCGATCCATTGTCGACCGATGCTGACTCTATGGTGTCGATCGATGATGGTTTTAAACAGTCTGTAAAAACGAAGTAAAACTTGAAATAAAAGTAGTATAAGTAAAAACTAAATAAAAACTTACTAAACAGTGGGTTTGCCTCCCACTCAGCGCTTGGTTATAGTCTTAAACTCGACGTATTGAACTTTCTGACTAGAATGGAGGTGGATCAACACTTTGAAAACAAGTGTCTACATCTTCTTTGCTCTTCTCAAACCATGTACCAACGAAGTTTCTCATTGCTTCATCTCCTCTAGCTTTCTTATTCTTTATGATCTCCTTAGTAACCTCCCTGGAATGCATTCTTCTTTTTAGATTCTCAATACTGCATTGTAGCATTCTAAGTTTGGCAGCTGTAGTCTCTGATATATCCTCCAATTTCTGAGAAATATCTTCTTTCATCAGGCTTTGAGAAAAAGCAATCTCATTGAACATGTCTTCTAATTGTTTTTCTGCTGCGTACTTCTGTCTGTCGAAATCAGTATCGATCGATGGCATGATGCAGCCGTCGATCAATGTCACTCTACCTGGTCCACTCGCATGATGTCTTTGAACAGTATCTAAAGCTTGATTCATCTCATCCATGCGTGTAGTCAAACCGGTGAGACACTTGTCTATAGGATAGTAGATATAATCATCTAATGACATCTCTTGAGCTTTGTATATCTCATTTAAAATATCGTCAATCACTGTTCTGCTCTATGTCTTTGGTGTCTGCCTAGACATAGCGATCTTTGCTGCATGTTCAGGTAAACATATGTAGCTGCACTCAAGCATAGTATCTATCTCTAGAACTGCCCTGCTATCTTGTTCTTGCACATTCACAATTCTTCCGTCTAGAGCTCGTGCATTACCATTCTCATCGATGGTTGTTGCTGTTGTCCAAATAAATTTCCTGATCTGTTAGCCATAACAAGGGCGTCTGCTACATCCTCCTTAGGTCGATTTAGAATTCTCCCATAAAGATCTCGTGCATGTCCTTTTGTATCTCTGAAAATTCCAAACTCATCTCGTCTGAGATAACCATCTTCTGTATCTTCTGCTTCAAGTAAATGTTCTGGTTTCGTTTGATGGCCAAGATATTCCGACGATTGATGCTCGAGTGTCCACTCTCGCGTTCATTACCCAACCAGCTTCTTCTAGTGCCAGGTTGTGAGACTCGATCAGGTTTTCCTCTCTGTAATCTGCATTTTATTCTTCGTAAGCTCCACCGTATCCTTGGTAAGCCGGATTGGTGTCGATCGATGGCGTATGTGGACTGTCGATCGATGCTCGATAATCAGAGTGGTGGACAAAAAGGTTTCCGGTTCCATTAGCCATTGCAAGTATATCTTCCACATCTTCCTTCTTAACATGTAGAATTCTACCATCCATAGCTCTTGTGTGACCATCTGGATCTCTCATAATACCGAACTCATCTGGCTGTAGATAACCATATTCCCTTTTGCGTTCTGCAATTGAATCGCGTTCTGCAATGGTGTAAGGTTACCGTCGATCAATGTCCATTTCCAAAGTTGAAGGGAAACATGAAAAACATCAGCCTCTTCCATAGCAATCCCTCGGTATTCATTATTTCTTCTTCTTTGTAGTTTCTTCGTACTCGAGGTAGGTTGTGTTGTAATCGAAATCTCCATGGTAGGTGTTGACTTGTTTGATCGATCGATTATATAGGGTGGGTGTCGATCGATTGTTGAACTGTAAGGCCGTCGATAGATGGGTTGGGTTGGGTGTCGATCGATGCTCCTTCTTCTGATTCCTCACCGAACTCGTAATCGCATAAGCATGTGGCCACAAGCTCTACATCATTGCACAATTCAATCAGGGTAGGTTTATTCTTATAAATTTCATAACACATTATGATTAATCAAGGAAAGACACAACCTATTTGTCTTCATGTCATAGATAGCTCCTATGGTGGCCATGAAAGCTCTTCCAAGTAACAAAGAAGAGTTCCAATTGATCTGTATATCCATCACATGGAAATCTATCGGGAATAAGACGTTCTGAATTTGCAGTGGGACATCTCTACAAATACCCCCTGAATCTACCCTAGAGCAATCCACAAAAATGAAAGAATCACTGGAAGGCACCACTCTCAGGTTCAACTTCTCTGCCATAGCTCTGGGTATGATGCTCACTGATGATCCAGTGTTGCAAAGGGCGTTGGGACACTCGTGGCTTTTGATCAGACATGGCACCAAAAACTTCCTAGGATCACTTTTCTTCTTCAGAATGATCCTTGGCTTTCTTCTAGGATGATCGTTGGTAGCCTTATCAACCATCAGAGGCTCTGATGTATCCCTCTTCTGCTCCGGAGTTGTTGTATTCATGACCTTTGGTTGATGAACTCGTTGTTTTACTGGGTATCATCGATCGATTGTACGATCTCTGCGTCGAGCGATGCTCGAACATTTTCCTGATTCTGCCAACTCAACAAGGACCGTCGATTGATTCTCAGTATCTTGTGTTAATCGATGCCTTTGCGAACTTCCTAATGAACTCAGATTTCCTATACGAAACCCTTCCTCTTGTTGCTTTTCTTTTTTGACTTCTACCCAAAAATCATCATCAATCACATCATTAACGTGATGTTCCTGTCCAAATTCTTCCTTCTACCTTAACCATAGCCTCGTATCTCTTAAGGGCTTCACTCGTCTGAGTCACTTGATTTTCCATCTCCCCCACACGGGTGTCGAGATCTTTGATATTTGTATTTGATAGACACACAGAGCATGGAAAGAGAGCTTATGATGCTGATGGCAGAAAAAAATTCCATTGGGAAAAGAAAGATGAGTATGGCATTTACAGAGATGAGAATGGTAATCCACGAGCTATAGACGAAAGAGTAGTGAATGTGTAAGAAGAAGATATCAGAGCAGTTCTAGAGAGAGCCACTATGTTTGAGCAGAGCTACATATGTTTACCAGAACATGAAGCAAAGATCGCTATGTTTATGAAGAAACAAAAGACATACAACAGAGCAAAGATTGATGGTCTTTTGCATGAGATCTACAAATCTCAAGATATGTCACTGGATGATTTCTACTACAGGCTTGATGATGTCTACTATCTTATAGACAAGTGCCTCACTAGTTTGACTACACGCATGGATGAGATGAAGCAAAATTTGTATATTGTTCAGAGAAAGCATGCGATTGGAGCAGACAGATTGACATCGATCGGCGGCGACATCATGTCATCGATCGATACTGAGATAGACACACCGAAAACTGGAGCAGAAAAACAATTAGAAGATATGTTCGATGAGATTGTTTTTTTCTCAGAGCCTGGTGAAGAAAGATATTTCTCAGCAATTGGAGGATATATCAAATACTACAGCTGCCAGACTTAGAAGATTACAGAGAAGTATTGAGAATCTACAAAGGAGAATGCATTCAGTGGAGGTTTCTAGGGAAATTATAAAGAATGAGAAAGCCAGAGGAGAAGAGGCAATGAGAAGCTTCGTTGGTACATGGTTTCAGAAGAGAAAAGAAGATGTAGACACTTGTTTTCCAAGTGTTGATCTACCTCCATACTAGTCAGAAAGTTCAAAACGTTGAGTTTAAGACTATAACCAAGCGCTGAGTGGGAGGCCCCCCACTTTTTAGTAAGTTTTTATTTAGTTTTTAGTTATACTACTATTTATTTTGAGTTTTACTTTGTTTTTGCAGACTGGTTGAGTCCACCATCGATCGACACCATAGAGGCACCATCAGTCGACAATGGATTGTGACCACCGATCAACCACACCCGCCTACCACCGATCGACACTCTCTTACAGAGAGAGGTATCGATTTTTTATTTAAACTTTAAATTATGATTTAATTTTTCCCTAACCAAACCAGGACGAGATTACATTGGGACAGTGTAATTTAAGTATAGTGGGAGGTTCACTAATGCTATTTATTTCTTTTTGAGTTTTATTTATATATTATATAAGGTTTTCAAAGTTTTTATTGAGTCAAGAAGGGGATTACGATCATGAACTTATTCTATTTGAGTAACCATGCTATAAGCATTATTCTTAGAAGGTTGTTTGCTGAGATTACTAGATATACCAAAGTAGATCATCATGCCACTATATCACACTTGATTAGAAAGTTTGAAGGAACCAATGCTGATTTCCAACACTAATCATGACATTATCAGCTTTCTTTGGGGCTTGGTATACACTGGATCGGATTCTTTCTACAAGTCTGGAAGGTAAAAGTCTGTGTGCTTCTGATTCTCCTCTCTCTCTCCTTCCGATTAAAAACGGAGTCGAACGGGATTTGGTGGCTACAACCATTAAAGCTTAATTCATATGATTTTATAAAGAGATAAAGGTCAAAAAGAAGTGAATAGGATCTGGTGGCAAAAACCATTATGGCTTGATTCATGGAAGTCTGTCCAATTATCTCAGTCAATTAAATAAATAAATTTATACCCTCAAAAGAAGGGAGATATTGACTAAGAGAAGTGAGAAGAGAGAGAGAGGAAATAAATCAGAGAAGACTACATGTGTACTCAGATACTTGTAGGGGTAAGAGTCCATGTGTCCTTTGATCGATACTCCCAGGGTAAAGCCTGCACTTTTATTTTATGCACAGAAATGAAATCAGTAGAAGGGTGAGTCAAGCTATTATTTGCTAAGTTATTTGTAGAATGGATTTAGTTGCTATACTAGGATAGGGTATATAAAGTTTCCATGTGATTGACTTGATAGGATGTGGTTGGAACTAAGTAGAGTGATAGTTATACTTAGACAATATGTGAGTCTCCTCTTTTCAAAACCTCTTTCACTGGCTTTGTTTGCTTAAGGACAAACAAAAGGTTAAATTTGGGGGAGTTGATATAGCCTATTTATTACCAGTTTTAGGCCATGTTATATGCTCAATTTAGGGTGTATTATGTGTATCTAGACTATGTTATAGAGTCTTTACAGTTCCATGTGCGTTTTGGAGATATATGGAGATACTTGGAGCTTTTGGAGCGTTTAGAAGAGAAGAATTTGTACCAGATCGTTTAGAGAGTCAAAGTACAAGACAGTGGTCGATCGACGACACTATCTTGGCGTTGACCAATGTTACAAAACCAAGGTCGATCAATGTTTCACACTTGCCATCGATCAACGGCCCAATCACAGACACAACCGGCTTCAAGCCCGAGACAAGACACAAGATTACAAGATTACCCCTTGACGAGTTGTAACTTAAATATATTATCTATGTCATTGTCTAAGGCAGAAAAGCGAGAGAATATTCTTGAGAATTTAGTTTTCTATTAGAGTTTTAGGGTTTTTAGGGGAGAAGATTCATAACTCCTTAGGAAGATTTGTCTTGGAACCCCAATATTTTATCTAAGCATTATATTCAGACTATTGTTCTTTCTTTGATTATGTTTGACTAGTTATCAACTAGATTGAAGGTTGAATGATAGCAATCGTGGATTAGCCCAAAAGTATGATTGTTAGGTTGAGTTAATATCCATCAATTGAGTTGTGCTTCAGGCTTGCATTCTAGAGTAGCTAACTAGGATCTCGAAAGTAGGACATGGACGACTACAAGAGTAGGTTTTGTGCCATAATAGGCTCCATTGAACTAGGTTAGTAGGCGCATGCGACAGCTGGTCTAATTAGCTTGGTGGAGTTATCAAATCTGGTTCAAACTTTCTTCTGATTTCACCGTCAATCGATATCAGGCCTACCCGTCGATCGATGATCTTTCTTTTGCTCGCATACGAGAGTTTGAGTTAAAAAGTTCAAAATAGTTAATATTTGAGTTCTGTAATATTTACATTTTCGTGCTTCCTATTCCGTATAATCCATTAAATCAATCATTCTCAAAACGAACCATTAACCTAACCTGCTCCTCTCATAGAATTTTGAGTAAGACAGGACCTATTATGAAGAAGACCCTGATTTCCATGAGAAGTACCAATCAACTAGAAAACAAACTGTGGATGTGTTCTATCAAGTATAGGGTTTCCTCTTTTATGAGCATTAGTTGTTTGTTCATGTTTATTCCTTGAGGAGCTATATGTTGTTGGGCTTAAAATCAGTCACAATAAAAAAATGTCTAGAAACTTCTGAGGAAGTATTCTCTTTTGAAAGAAAGAAAAGAACGTGAGAATTAAAACCTCAAATGATTCGAAAAGAGTTATAAAAGAATCAAAGCAACAAGTTCTCACGAAAGGTTCTCGCAATCCTCTAAACCAATGACCTTCCAACGTATGACAAAATGAGACGACGTCTAGATCGACCTATCTCGCCGTGAGGGCGAGACCACGCTGTGTCATCCATATAGCCATAAGTGTGGAAAACTCCGACCTATTTTTCTCACCGTGGAGGCAAGACCACGCGTCCCATCTCGTCCTGTCTCGTCGTGAAGGAGAGACCACGCGTCATGTCTCATCCAATCTAGCCATGAGGGAGAGACCACAATTCGATCTATCCGTCTCTCCATGAGGGTGAGACAAAGTCACCTTCACCAACCATCTCTCCATGAGGGTGAGACCTACTTACCTTCACCATCCGTCTCGCCGCGAGGGCGAGACCACAAACCTGGCCGTCCGTCTCTCCATGAGGGCGAGACCAAGTCATCTTCACCGTCCCTCTCACTGTGAGGAAGATAACAGCCCCCCCCCCCCCCTTCCATCTCGCCGTGAGGGCGATACCAAGACTTCCCATCCGTCTTGCCATGAGGGGGAGACCACCTCATCTTCAGTTCATCTCGCCATCACAGCGAGACAACCTTGCTCCGGTCCGTCTCACCAACATGGTGAGATGACCTCGTCTCTGGCTCGTCTTGACTTCAAGGAAGCTCCGATCATCCCGTCCTCTCGGTTCATTCGTAGTTTCTCTCTTCGAGTTTCAATCGAGAAACACGTTTCACCTCATCTCGATCGGAATCTCCAAAAGTTCTACGATGGAAACTAACACAATACCTTTTCTCGAAATTTTTCAAATGATAAAACAAGGCGAGAAAGTTTGCATAACATCAATTTTCCTGATATCATTCTGCACGATAACTTATGGACTTATAAACCCAATAATAAGGAAACGGGCTTTGAATAAACCGATGATTTCTTCGAGAAATAATCATAAAAATGCCGCGAAATCGTAAATAGCCCAAGCGACCTAAAACACGATAGGAGTCCACTTACGATTTAAGAATTTAGAATCTTCCCATAAAAATGACGGTATATTTGTGTTTCGGAAGAAAAAGGAAAATAAGATAAATGTTAAATTTTTGAGATAAAAATGAAAGATCAAATACATAATGAAAAATTCTGCAAAGAGAGAAAATTGATTGAGGGCAGAGAGGGAAAAGACGAACAACCTTGGAGGCATATATAAGAGGAGCCAAGACGAAGTTCAAAGGGGGGCAGCAAAATTCGACATAGCAAATTAGCACTTAGAAATATTTCAGCAATTTCTTTTTTAGTTATCGAGCTGTGACTCAAATAGGTTTAAAGTTTTAGGCAGTTAGAACTACCAAACTCATTCACATCTCTCGTTGCTGAGGCTTTACGACCTGTTGTATCAATCAAGCTCTTACGCTCATTCGAAATAAAAACGTCTTTCTCTTTACTTGCAAATCTTTCCTTTAATATTTTTATTTTTTCATTCAATTTTGATCTCATGTAATTGGCTTCGCAGATATCCGGGTCCTCGGTTAAAACGAGAACTATTCTCGCTTTCTTTTAAAGCAAACTCGACAATGCGAATTTTGGTTCCCACATTTTGGAGCTGGATGGAGGAGGGGGGGGGTCGGATCAATCCAATTCACAGCTTTAACTACATTTGATCAAACATGTCAGGAACTGCTGAAGACAATCAGACGGCTCCCACCGACAACGTCAATGTCGACAGACCAACCGAGAAAAATCCAGCAGAGAATGTTCATGTGGCCAATGCCGATACACACTCCTCAGTGCTCGATGAAATCAAAAGCCTAGTATCCACTCTCTTCAATAGGTCAGACACTCAGGAAAAATTCACGAGTTCTTTTTCAAAAAAGTTTGAAACCCCAACGAAAAGTCTTCCTACGCAGAGAAACACGACTCCGCAGAGGAAGAAGACTCGACTTACAACTCAACAAGAAAACCTTGCCGACGCGCAAGGAAACACGTCGGGTCAAAACCCATACAAAGTCATTCATGCCGTAACGCAAAGGAACGTGGAAAACCCTCCACCTCTGAATCTCGAAACGAGGAATAATGAAGCCGAATGCGTAACCTTTGAAATCAGTGATCAGTCTGACCCTTAGGATGAAGATGTTGACATAAATCCAAGAAGAACCAGAAGCCAAGCAGCTCGTCAAAACTCGTCCCTCATATTCCTATGACCGAGGAAGAAGAAAACATCTTTTGGGTCGAACAGCAAAAACTCGCTGAGGAACGAGAAATGGCTATCCGTAGTAAACGCCGACATGTTTGAAAAAATGAAAACAGAGACCTCGACGAGATACACGATCTCCGTGAATACATCGTGAAAACGACTGCAGAAATACAAGCAAAAATCACAAATTCATCATGCAGCCAGCGCTGCACCAGATATTTACAGATCAGATATTGAGAAGATCAAATCCCTACGTATAACGGAAAAGCCGATCCCAAAGCGCATCTGCAGACCTTCCAGATCGCGATGGGAAGGGCCAAACTCAGGGATAACAAAAGAAACGCTGGCTATTGCCTCCTCTTCGTCGGAAATCTCCAGGAAACGACACTTGAGTGGTTTTCTTGCCTAAAGCAAAATTCCATCAGAAGTTTCCGGCCACTCTCCTCGGAGATTCTTAAGCCATATTCCATGTTTATGGATAGGAAAACCTCCGACGTCAACCTTTGGAGCGTATCTCTACGAGATTTCATGAACAAATTCAAGATCATCATGTCAAGAGTCAGCGGAATCAGTGATAAAGTGGAAATAGATGCGTTAAGAAAGACGCTCTAGTACAAGTTGAAGTTCAGGAAGTGGATATCTCTCGAACAGTCGTGCACGAACCAGGATGCTCTCCATAAGGCCACGGTTTTATCATCATCAAAGAAGAGATGAAATTATTATCGCAAAAACATAAACCACTGAAAGCATCTTCGAAAGACAACCCATCAGAGCAAAACCCAAAAAAGAAAACCTCCCGTAACGACATGTAAACCCATCACGAGGGAGAAGATATCCAAGGAGCGCATAATAAACTCCACACCTTAACAAGTTAAAAAGTCGGGAAATACATGGTCCCAAAACACGTCGTACGAAGAGAACACCTTCTGCGAGTTTAACCAGACTAAAGGTCACTTCACTATGAACTGCAAGGTGTTTGGTGCGAGGCTAGCGGCAAAACTACTCGCTGGAAAAATATCCGATGTGACCAGCGTGAAGGATCTCATTCGAGATACTGATCGCCCAGCGAAAACCAAATCAAACCACCCCCGATGGAAAAAATAATCTTAAGAAACTCGAACAGGCGGGAAACACGGAAGAAGAACTGACGACAGAGGCAACGACAAAAATCATCGCAGAGTTAAAAAGATCATCGTCTGATCTCAATACTGCAACGATACTATATCATCAATAAACGCCTACAAGCGAAAATCCGAGTCAATCATAAACTGGTCGCAACCTCCTGACACATCGGACGACACGATCACTTTCGAGGAACATGAAACCACCGGAATCGACAAAACTCACATCGGTCCACTTGTGATTGAACTCGTGATAAAGGATCTCGAATTCTCCAGGACTCTCGTAGACACATCAAGCACCACCGATGTTATCATCCATGAAACCCTCACAAGGATGGGTAGATTTTCCGAAGTCACACTAACCCCAACACCAGTGATTGATATCTTCAGGCACAACATCGATGACTCTCAGTTCGATTAAGCTTCCTGTCTTAGCCGAAGGTGTAAAAAAGATCGTCGATTTCTCTGTCATCGATCACCCAACCATCTACAACGCAATCATAGGAATGTCAGGGATAAACTCCATGAAGACTTTTCCATTCACCTATCATCTTTGCATCAAATCCCGACCCCGAATTGAACAACAATAATTTGGGGATGCCAAAAACAGTCACGACTCTGTTTCTTCGCTAAACACAAGCTGCAGAAAATCGTGACTACTTCCATGTTAAACACAAATGTTCGACGAAAACTCAGCCGTCACCTGAAAACGCTTCGGAAAAAGACAATCCAGAATCGTTAAATCAAGCAACGTTTTCGGACGAATACATCAAGCAAGATTCCGAGTCCAATGCTTCAGCGTAATTGGAAGAGACAAATCCAAACATAGTCATCGATCCATCAACATTCACCACGACTAAAATGGTCGACGCAGCCATGCCAGTCGAGTAAAACACTTTCCGTACACACTGAACTACAAGACGGCTTGATCCCCGAAAGGAGTACGTAGGCAACTCTTCGCAAGATGATTTCATCTGTCCATCTCTCCAAAAAGGGGGAGAGTGGGTATGTATATGTATACTAATATACTCCCACATTTTAAAATATCTGCAATCTTGCACTCGATATTTTTTTTAAAAAATTGGCAATAACAACTATCTTGTATTGATACTTTGTGTCTATCCACCGACACATTTGACATCACACAAATAGTTTACGGCTAAAAACAACAATCCACAATTCTCTTAAAAACTATCAAGTCACAACAGAACAATCATCATATAACCCGGAACGGAAATCATACGAAAAATTCTTCTTAACAAATCTAAATCCTAACAACCAAACGGTTAATGGAAAGAATATATTTTCATCAATCAACTAAGTCTCGAATGGCCCACAAAGCATTCCTTGGTCCCTACTACAACTACTGAAAACATCTCTGAAACCCACAAACATTTCACGGTACAAAAAAATACACTTTTGATCTAACTATACATAAACCCCAAAATATTCCTTAATCAAAAGGAAAAAGTGCCACTCGAACAACACGGAAATATTTATCCCTACACGTTCTATACGTAAAAGCAAGACATCACAAAACTTCTCAAAACAGTCGTCGCAGGAGTATAAAATCGACAAACTATCTCCGGTTAGAAAAGACAAGTACTTTCTATTATATCACGTCTGTCGACTGGCTTTGACGGATAAATAAATCATTCTCAAAATGAACCATTAACCTAACATGCTCCTCTAATAGAATTGGTTCTCATGCATCCGAAGTAAGGATAAGCACGCTATAAATCCAAAATTTTGGTCAGTACTTCGAAGACTTCAAAATTATCCCCGGAGAAATACTCGGTTCCCGATCGATGAAAATCATGTAAGCCGAGAACTCATCGCAGATTTCAATATCGAAACGGAATCAGAATCAGGTCGAAATCGCAACGATTCAAGTAAGTCGGGATCAACCCCACATACTCCAGAAACAAAATTAAATCTAGGTCTTACCCTAACTCCACTATTAACTCTCAAAGGCATAGTATCATTAATACAATATACACAAAAATTGTCTCTTCGTCAGCACTTAGACGTTTATGAGTGTCCGTGAATATTAAATTCTCAAGCATCATCGTTTTTGTGCAACTCCCAGTAACACCATCCGCTAAAGTGAAGAAACGTTACTCGCAACTCTCTCACTCTCGTTTACACTATCTGTAAAAACCAAAGTTACGAAACCGAAATTCATTTAAGCCCCAAGGTGCAAAATCAGTACACATCATCATACATATCGTAAAAGGGAACACACTCCCTTATAACACGAAGCACTTCACGGTTTGATTACATAGTTACCGGGCATCAACCTCCCAATCAAATAGTCGGTGACACCAAGCGGAGCCGGAGGTTGATCCACGGTCCCAACCTCCTATAAATAAGGCGAAACAAGAATCGGGCCAAAAAGTCCTGAATTCTCCCTTTGTTTTGGAGAATCAGGGGCTCTAACCGGTATTATTATTCATACGCCTCGACATTATATCCATCTCAGTCTGATAATCATACATGTCATGCCTCGTGCACCACAAGGCACCCATGAAACCCCTACACTCACGATAATCGCCAAAGGATATACAAAACCTCGCCATCTCCTCGAGGTCGACCGATATCTGAGCAGAGCAATTCTGGAAGATCGAGGCCATCTCCCGCCTCCCCTGCTTGTGTGCACGACAAAGCCTAGAGGCTGGCTTCAAATATTGTGCATCAGCCTAGTTCTTCAAGTGAGAAACCTATTTCTCGACCTTCTCAGCCCTAAAACAAGATGTAAGAGTATCATTCATCATATGGAGACCCTGCATGCAAGAAGGATAAGGGAATAGAAAAGAACTTGACCATAAAATTTAATCATGCATGAAACTAACCACAATTCACATCCCCGAGGCTTCCACAAACTTCCCCGATCCGGCAGGCTTGCTATCGGCCGGGGACTGGTCATATGTGATCCTGAGAGAAGCCAAGAAAGCGGCGTCGAGTTATAGACCTTCAGTACGAACCATGGCAGTGGGGTCTTGATAGTAGCACTTGCGCCAGAATTCATTCGGGAAACAGGTATGAAACCAATCGTCCACAGGCACCTCTGCCCCAGATGTAGCAACATCGTCCTCTTTGACGACAACGCGCTTGTTCTTGGGAGACCTTTCCCTCTCCCTCGCCAATGGAATCTCGTACGAAACGTACCCTTCCATGTTTGGATCCGATTCTTCTTCAACTAACTGACGAGGATGAGCTCGAGATTTATGGTATGCAACTACCACATGAACTCATTTCGGAGACAAGTAGCCCCAAAAGAACATGCCACCACGAATAATTTCTCTAACAAGGATAAATTCCTCTAGAAACAGAGGAGAGGATCGTGAACTACAAAACAAAGAAAAACAAACTCAAGTTTAGATATCGTCAAAAGCAAAGCTATCAGAGTATCTGACTGCGATACCTTTTCGGCCCCATTTGCGTCTGAAAATTGGTATGCACCTCTCCTCAATGGATGCACTATCTATACGAACAAAGAAGTAGTAGTCTTGCAACTGCTTCACGTTCGAAGCGAACCCTTTGATTATCACCATATTTTCTCTCGGCTTGAAACAATACTCGAGTGAATTTGCCCTACTAATTGGGCCCCAAAAATCCTCATTATAATCGACACTGAGATCCATCCCTCGCTCAAATATCAGGATCACTATCCCTATGAGATGCTGCAGGCCGCGAGGACAAATTTGGCTTAGGAAAAGCTAAAAACAGTTCATGGTCATAATTATGATCTCTGGGATGGGAAACCACAAACGAAAACGCTAAAGATGTGCCTCGTAACACGTGAGGTAACCATGAGGAGGAGCATCAGCGCTCTCCCATGCCTCGGTAACAAAAACTTCACTTCATCTGGGACCCGACAGAAACTGTGAATGGTGTCGAAAAATGGATCACCACAAGTCAGCTTGGGGTTCCTCCAAACCGCATGTGGCAAACCAAAAAGCCTCGGCTTCCTTAGGATCAACAGAATATGGTATAAATTCGATCTTCAGAACAACCTCGCACTCTCCATCGACTAAACTTTCGGGGTCGAAAGAAGAGCGCAAGGCACTCTCATCCACTCTCATGTTAGAAGACATGATGAAAATAACAAAAGTAGAAAGGGGAGAGAGAGATTTCTACCTTATAGAAAGTTCTTTGAAGAAATGTGTATGAGCAATTAAGAATAAAAAACTCACTCCATACTTATAGAAGAGAAAACAGAAGGAAATCCATTATAGCTTTTGGTGAAAATGATTTTACTCTCAAAATTTTGGCCATTAATTTTGCGTAACATACCTAAGACCCCGCAAGAATTTCTCAAAACTTCTAGCGAGCTGGGGGCTAATTGATTGGGGGTTAAAATCGGTCACAAAGAAATCAATGTTTAGAAACTCCCTAGGAAGTATTCTCTTTTGAAAGAAAGAAAAGAACGTGAGAATTAAAACCTGTATGATTCGAAAAGAGTTATAAAAGAATCAAAGCAACAAGTTCTCACGAAAGGTTCTCGCAATCCTCTAAACCAACGACCTTCAAACATACAACAAAATCAGATAACGTCCCGATCGACCTATCTTGCCGTGAGGTCTAGACCACGCCATTTAATCCGTCCTGCCATAAGGAAGAGACCACTCTGACCTATCCATCTCGCCGTGGAGGCGAGACCATGCGTCTCTCATCGTGAGGTCGAGACCACAATTTGATATATCTGTCTCGCCATGAGGGAGAGAACAAGTCATCTTCACCAACCGTCTCGCCATGAGGGAGAGACCTAGTTTCCTTCACCATCCGTCTCACCGGCGAGGGCAAGACCGCACGCCTGGTCGTCCGTCTTGCCATGAAGGTGAAACAAAGTCGCCTTCACCGTTCATCTTTCTGTGAGGGGAAACCAGTCCCTCCCTTCCATCTCTCCAAGAGGTCGAGGACCAAGCCTTCCTATTCGTCTTGCCATAAGGGCGATATCGCCTCATTTCGTTTCAATCTCACCATCACAGCTAGAAAACCTCGCTTTGGTCAGTATCGCCGACACGGCGAGATGACCTCGTCTCTGGCTCGTCTAAACTTCAAGGCAGCTCCGATCATCCCGTTTTCTCGGTTTGTTTGTAGTTCATATCTTCGATTTTGAATCGAGAAACACCTTTCTCCTTTATCTCTATTGGAATCTCCAAAATTTCAACGATGGAAACTAGCACAATACATTTTCTCGTAAATTATACGTTTGCATAACGTCAATTTTCATGATATCATTTTACTCGATAACATTTGGACTTATAAACCCAATAATACGGAAACATGCTTTGAATAAACCCATAATTCTCCGAGAAATAATCGTAAAAACGCACGAAGTCGTTAAAATGGCTCAAGCAACCTAAAAGACGATAAGAGCCCACTTACTTTTTAAGACTCGAGAATCGCCCCAGAAAACAATGACGGTCTATTCGAGTTTTGACAGAAAAAGGAAAAAAAAAGATTAAATGTTAATTTCTGAGATAACATGAAAGCTCGAAAATATAAGGAAAAACATGCAAAGAGATAAAATCGAATCGAGGGCAGAAAGGAAAAGGACGACCAACCTTGGAGGCATATATAAGAGGAGCCAAGACGAACTTCAAAGGGGGCAGCAAAATTATACATAGCAATTTAGCACTTAAAACGATTTTCAAGCAATTTTGTTTTAAGTTATCGAATTGTGACTCAACTAGGTTTAAAGTTTTAGTCAGTTAGAACTAGCAAACTCATTCACAGCTCTCGCTATTGAGGCTTTACGACCTGTTGTATCAATCAAGCTCTTACGTAGGCCTGGGCATTCGGGTCCTCGGGTCGATCTTGTCGGGTTCGGGTTCTTTGGGTCTTACATATTTAGATACAATAGGGTAATTGAATTTGTCGGTTCGGGTTCAGTTTGGGTTTTGTCGGGTCTGGGTCGGTTCGGGTCTTAGATATAGGACCCAATAGGGTCTTTAAAAAATTTCGGTTCGGATCCGGGTCGGGTTTGGTTCGGGTCCTACCGGGTCTAACCTAAAAAATACCCAAAAACACACATAAAAATTTGAAAATAGTTTAAATGCCCAAAATATCTAAAATTTACCTAAAATTTAATCTGAAGACATGAAAAATACCCAATATATATTCGATTAATTGATTTTTTTTAAATCTATAATTTACATAAAACAACAAACTATACAAAAAAAACAAACCCAAAACTTTAAAAAATATCTTTAATACCAAATATATACTAAAATATCCATATATATTTAATATATACTAGAAGTTTCAGGTTTTTGGGTACCCTATCGGGTTTCGGGTTCGGGTCGGGTTGGGTCCAAGACCCGCGGGTCCTCCACAACAAAACCAATAGGGTAAAATGACATTACCCGAACCGATTTTTTTTCTGGTCGTTCCGGTTCGGGTTTTCGGGTCCGTGTAAAATGCCCAGCCCTACTCTTACGCTCATTTGATATAAGAATATCTCTCTTTACTTGCAAATCTACGCTTTGATATTTTTGTTTTTTCATTCATTGTTTGATCTCGTGTAATTGGCTTCGCAGATATTTGTGTCCTCGGAGAAAGTGAGATCTATTCTCGCTTTCTTACAAAGTAATCTCGATAGTGAGGATTTCGGTTCCCATGTATGTTAGGGGGTTTCATGGTGGTGGCGTTATGGGGAACATTGGAGTGGCCAAGACATTGAGTTCCTTGCAAAAACACTTGTATTGGCCAAGGATGAAGTTGGACGTGGAAATAATATGTGTGAAATCTGTGGTTTGTAAGCAAGCTAAGTCTAAAATCTAACCTCAAGTTATGTATACTCCTTTACCGATTCTCATTGCACCTTTGATAGATGTATCCATGGATTTCTTATAAGGGTTGCTTTGAACAAAGAAAGGTCGAGATAGTATTTTTGGTGGTATATATACATGTTCTCTAAGATGACTCACTTTATAGCTTGTCATAAGACTGTTGATACTTTTATGGTGGCCGATTTGTTTTTTTTGAGAGGTTTTTAAGTTTCATGGTATACCTAGGATCATAGTTTTAGATAGGGACACTAAGTTTCTTAGTTATTTCTTAGAAGGAGTGCATTGTTAACTTGCTACATGCCCTTGTAAAAAGAATCACTAAATGTTGGGAAGATTGTTTGCCACATGTTGAGTTTACGTATAATCATTATGTGCATTTAACTAACAAGATGACTCCTTTTTAAGTCACATATGTTTTCAATTTTTGTCACCATTAGACTTGATTGCATTGCCTGTGAAATAACATACTAATTTTGATGGCAAAAGAAAGGCCAAGTTTGTGAAATCTTTGCATGAGCACTGGGTTCAACATAACATTGAGGAAAAAACTAAGATGAATGCAAGATAGGCCAAGAAAGGAACTCCTGCTTGCACCAGGAGATTTGGTTTGGATTATTTTAAGAAATGAAATGTTTCCAAATGAAAGGAAGTCCAAACTAATGCATCGCATGGCTGAACCATTCAAAGTCTTGAAGAAGATCAACAAAATGCTTATAAGATTGATCTCCAAGGTAAGTATTCCATCAGTTCAACATTCAATGTAGCTGATCTATCTCCTTTTATTAAATATGACTTGTATTTTAGCTCAAATTCTTTCAAAGGAGGAGGTGATGATGCGGTCATCATTGGACCAAATGTACAAGTCAACCAAGGAAGAAATTAAAAACTTGATTTGGATTAACCAATAGCTACTAACCTAGATGAACTACATAAGAGTGGATCGAACAAGGAGGGGTGGTCAAGAACGGATGAGCTGAGAAGTGGGCTAGACCAAGCTTTGTTAATGGAGAGAAGGGGACGAGACGAGAGTTGGAGCTAGAGGATGACATGTTGAAGCTGGAAGAAAACCTTGGAGATCACTTTGCTCGACAAAGTAACTTTGAGGAAGAAGATGGACGAGTCAAAAGGAATTTGGAACGGGTCTATACATTTGATGGTCGAGATAAGGCTTCTACGGGCTAAAGGAAATCTAAAGACCCAACAAATGATCCACATATTTGTATAGCTGAGCCAAGTACGAGATGGCCTTGAAAGAAGCTCTTGGAATCATAATCAAGTTTGTCCATGAAGAATAAGTGCTGACCCATGGACGAGGAAAAGGACCGATCAATTGGTTTAGTTTTGGTTTTCCAAGACTTGGAGTTTTAAGAGTTTCTTACTAATCCCATTAGCATTAGGTTTAGGTTAAGGTAAACTCATCCATAGTTTGTCTTGATTTTTATTTTTTAGCACAAGATTAGGGTTTTAGGCTGGTTTAGATTTTCCCTTTAAATAATTTGTTGTGTACTCTTTTGCAAAGCCCCCATTAGTCCAAAAAGCTTTTACAAACCTAAGAATCTCACGAGCACCTTATTTCATGTTCATCTTTGAGCATTCATGCTTTGAACACCAAATAGTTAACTCTAGTACTTATGTGAGTTCCATTTGGCATCATCTTATACAAAGTTACACTCTTAGCTCGAGAGTTAAACAACTCAACGAACCTCCATCATCCTTGCGTGAAAAACAATACCTTGTTCAAGTGCTAGTAGCCTTGAATACATCAAACCACATCAACAAACCCATAACACATGAGTTCTAGTAATCTCATGTTCATCCCATCAACTTTAAGTGATATGGACATTTACTGAGGGAACATTTCCTCGGTAATTACCGAAGGAACTTTTCCTCGGAATTTACCGAGGATTAGACCATCGGCATACCCATCGGAATATACCGAAAAAGTGATCCCTCGGTATATTCCGAGGAATATCCCGACGAAGAAGTAGTCCTTGGAATTTCCTCAGAAATCCTGTTCCTCGGTATTCTGTCGGAATTTTTTCGAGGGAATTCCGAGGAAAGTTAACTTTCCGAGGAAATATTTACGACGACACGTATCGTCGGTATATCGTCGGAATAGCGTTATTCCGACGAACATTCCGACGATTATGGCCGTCGGTATGCCATTGTTTTCTTGTAGTGACCTATCCAATATTGTATCAATAAGGTCCCTACTTGAATCATTGTTGGGCGTTCGGAAATAACATGAGTGACAAAAATCCATCAGATTCCTTAAAGTTTGAACAATGATTGTCCACATTGCAAGACGACGTATTAGATTCTTTGTTATATCTACATGCCCAAAGTTAGTACTTTAGAGTAGTTATCAAAACCGTAAGTTCTAATAATTTTAAACATGTGATATTCGTAACACGTCAAGGTAAATACAGTTTTATGCCAATCTGATTTTTATTATTAAAGATTTTCTGAATTTCTACCCATTCCACAAGTTAACAATTAGCTGGCCAAAATTTGACATTTTCAAAAAAAAGCAAGCGCATTGGAATCTGAAAAACGCAACCGCAGTCGCTTTCTCTCTCTCGCTGTGGACGTTGGAAGTGAGCAAAGAAAACGTCTACAAATAGACATATTGAGTGGGCAGCTTAGGGTTTTTGAACAGAAACGAATTTGGGTTTGTTTTTGGGATTCTAAAAAACTCAAAACTTTCTTCTTTCCTTTTTTTTCTGTTGTCTTGTATTCCGAAAGCTGAATTGAGTTGGGTGAAGCAATTCTCAGGTCTGTCTGTCATGTCTTTACTTCTACTTCTCATTAAGGAAAACACTTCTTGATCTCATCAAGTTCCCATCTTTGTACACATCTCTTCATTCAAAAACTCTACTTTTATTTATATATATATATATATACATCTCTCAGATTCCAAACTTATAATAATTCTTTCATCATGGGTTGTTTCTTGTCCTTTGCCTCTCTTCACAAACTTAATTTTCAAAATTATGAAAACAAAAAAGAAAAAATATAATTTATTCTTCTGTTCAGATGCGTTTTTCCAAGAAGTAAAAAAAGAGATCGATCATAAGAATCGTTTCGGTCATATCAGATTAAGATTAAATTTAGGTTATGTTTTTTTCTTTAAGTTTCTCGGATGTAGATCTCTGCAAGATTCTGTTCCTTTCTTGTCAGCTAAAGTGAAGGGTTTTGGTTTGAAAATCTTCCAAATCTGCTGGATTTGTTTTCTTTCATTTTCTTCTTGAAACTAAGCATAGTTTTCTCTCTCTCTCTCTCCTTTTATGTGTAATAATGTTTCCTTCTGTACTAACTTCAGTTTCATGTGCATCAGTGCCTTCTCAATTCTTCTTCATATCTGTTTGTTTTCTCTTCTCTCTCTCCATATTTATACTATATTTATTGGTTAATTTTTTTTACTAATTTTCCTTGAAACAAAAAATTTATAAATAAATTCTTCAAACAACAGAGACAAGAGATCAACGATTTTTGTAAAACCTTTTCAAAAGTATGTAAATCTTGCAGATCAAAAGTCAAATTACATGTGTTTGTTTTCCGTTTGAGCCCGTGAAGCATTTCAGATGTTTATTGAAGAGAGAGAGAGAGAGAGACCCAATAGATATAGATAGGTCAAGGGATGGGTCAAAATAAATTTTATCTGGGTTAAAAAAAAATCATCTAATTAAATTCGTCAGATTTTACCTCCTCAATTCTTGTCATTTATATTATTCTTTTGATGAGAGGTTATATTTATACATAGATCAATATACGTCTCTTACAGATTATGAGTTTTATTGAAACATATGGTAGACACATGATTCTCATGCATAGTAATGTTAATGTGTATATATAGTGTAATAGTGGAAAGATTTGACAAATTCATAACTGTTGTTTCAGATACATCAGATCTGCATCAAATCCAATTGTTTTTTTTGTCTGTCCTTGAAATCAATCAGAAAACATCCTTAATTTTATTTTTCCCAAGAAAGTTGGGATACGAAAAGAAAACTCTTTTGTCCACTTAACCATAAAACTGAGTTTGGTACGTAGTATTAAATTATTTTAATTCAACCCTAGCTTTAGGTTTCATTTTAACTTAAATATTTTTATATTTTAATGTTAATATATATATATATATATTATATATTCATAATTTTTTTGCAGTATATCAATCATTTGTTTGTTTATTTGTTGAATAGTACTCTATATTTTAATAGTCTCCAAATTGAGAAATTCTTAGTGTATTTATATATAATAAACTTATTTATAAATGTTGTTGGCTTTGTTAATTAAAATGAAGGATGGGAAGAGGAAAGATAGAGATCAAAGAGGATAGAGAACTCAAACAAATCGACAAGTGACCTTCTGCAAAAGAAGAAATGGACTTCTGAAGAAAGCTTAGAGCTTTCAGTCCTCTGTGATGCAGAGGTTGCCCTCATTGTCTCCTCAAACTCGTGGCCCGTCTCTATGAGTACGCCAACAACAAGTAAGCTATCTCTCTGTGTATATAAATGTGACATAGTTAATTATTCGCATCTGTAACAATTGCATCGGTTTTCCCCCACAAAAACGTTTATAACTTTTTTGGGTAAGCGTAAAATGATGTAAATATCACGATATTGCATCGTTTTATGTATGTGTACTTTCTATATGCTGTCTTGAATTATTGATGCAACACAGTTGAGATAATATATAGAAATGCTGAACATGGATACTTGAGTTTCTAGGTATACAATAAGGTTTCAATTAGATTTCAAGATATAAAATCTAAGTTACAATAGTATATAAAATCTAGACTACTATATACCATATGAACCTATACGAAATAACAGAAAGTATAAATGATAGTTATGAAATTCAAGAGGTCTTAGTTTATCTTTACATATGCAAACCCGTATATCTTACAAAACTAATTACTATATATATATATACAAGTACTATTATCATAGAATACTATTTTCATGGATACAAATAATCTTGACAAAATCTTAAAAGAGAGAGAGATAGTACACTGTGTTTAAGTATCAAACTCCTGCTAGCTAGCCTGCGGCGGCAGTGTTGGTCAACAAGTCTTTTTATTTTGTTTGCTTTGTCAAAGTATTTTCTTGGAAAACTTAAAACAATTGTGCAGCGAGGAGATGTGTTATAGTTCGTACTCTTCTTTCCTCTTTCATCTTAAGCAGACAGATCATGTCTTTCCTTCCTTTTTTGGCTTTCCCTCACCTTATATCCTTCCATTTCCTTTTTAAAAAATCTACAAGTCACTTCAAGTCTTCAACTATTATATACTCCAAACCATTTTTACATATATGACAGTCCTCAACTCCAACCGTCCGTCCTTCAGTTAAAACCCAATAGCTAGGTTCAAATACAAAAAAAAAACTTACTCCTATTATATTGTTCTACATTTTTGGGTATTTCTACATTATTCAGAGTGTATAGTAATGATGATTTCCGTTGTCTCTATATATTGTTTGTTTCCCAGTGCTATACTATATATATTCTTCTTCTTTTTTTGAAACTGACTATATATATTCAATTTTTTTTTTAAAAAAAACTGACTATATATGTTCTTTCATTTAGAATGTGGTTACTTAAACGTTTTGCTTCTTGATCATTAGGGACCATTAGCTCAGTACAAAATTGTATTATCGGTCTAGGTTTTGTGTAACTGTGTTAATAGTTTGTTCTCGTGTCATGAGGTCTAATAGGGTCTAAGGGAATAATGCGCTTCCAGCCGTGGAGTGTTATCTATCTCAGTGGTATACACAATGCAATAATGTCTCAGTTAGCTAGCACTGGCTCCAACTAGATGACTTAAGGTGATAGTAGACTACGTCATTGTCTTTAGTCGAAGTCTGTAGAGATCAAAAACCTTTTGTACTAAGATTTAGATGAATGAATGAGATGTTGAGTTAAAAAAAAAAAAACGTTATTGGCGTCTTTGGTATAATAACGCGGCCTATGTTTTGCATTATTCATATTTTAATGTAATAACCTTTATACACGAATGCATCTTTAGACATCTGAATTAGAAAACCGCATTGATTAAATGCATTAGTACGTATACTCAATGTTCGTGAGCTTAGTAAAGAAGCTACAGAGTGAATTGGATAGTTATTTTATGTGACAGGCATAAGATCGACCATTGAGAGGTACAAGAAGGCTTCTGATAACACCAACACTCACTCTGTCCAAGAAATTAATGCAGCGGTTTTTAATTTCTCTCCATCTCTCTTTATGATCCCTATAACATCATATATGTGCCTATGTATTCATGATAACGTCTGATGGGTGTTTAAATTACAGTACTATCAACAAGAATCTGCAAAGCTTGAGCAACAGATCCAAACAATTCAAAATTCCAACAGGTTTTCTAACTTTATTTATAATTTATAATTATTTTATATAAATATATGAACCGTAACACTTATGTATATATGTATTGTTGTAGGCATCTGATGGGAGACTCTTTGAGTGCCTTAAGTGTCAAGGAACTAAAACAGGTTGAGAAATCGCCTTGAGAAAGCCATCTCCAGGATCAGGTCCAAGAAGGTATGTAGCTACAACATCTCATAATACTCTTATAAAGCTTTTATTTGTATATATATCATATCAGTTTCCTGAATATTCTCTAAATATGCTTTGTGTACTTGCGAGAATAGCATGAGTTGCTTCTAGCTGAAATTGAGAACCTGCAGAAAAGGGTAATTATAGAGCTCAAATTAAAGTGTTGCTTTAAGTCTTTTTTTTGTTAAGATCACACCAATATTTCTTGTGAAAAAACTTTCAATACTGTTATATTACAGGAGATTGAGCTTGATAATGAGAGTATCTATCTCAGAACCAAGGTAAAAAACATATATAATGTGTTTGGCAATCCCATAGACACATCCGTTAATCATTTATCAGTCTTTAGAAAATTCATCAGTATAGCTAATTAAAATGTTCAAATTCATGCAGTAATAGCTAATTAAATGGTGCTGATATCAGATAGCAAGAAGTGGAGAGGTTTCAAGCACCATCATCAAATGGTTAGTGGTAGCAGAGATGACAGCGATCGAGGTCTTAGCCTCTCGCAATTACTTTCCTCATAGCATTATGACTACTGGTTCTGGTTCTGGAGCTGGAGCTGGAGCTGGCCATGGATGTTCTTACTCTGATCATGACAAGAAAATTCATCTTGGATAGCCTCTTGGTGAAAAAAAAAACAAGATGCAATAATGGCTATATGAAGCTCTCTACATAAACCTATGTTTGGTGTTATTGTAATTCAAGAACAAATGAAGGCTTTGATCCTTCAAGACTCCTTGGAAATTATGTTGTGTAATAATGAAGACATACTTTGGTTTTATTGACTTTATGAAATACATTATTGTATCAGATTTTTAGTGATTCATATGATATCATAGAACATATACATATGATTAAAGAACAGAGCATCTGTCTTTCACTTGCTGATTTTTGCGCAATCTAGCGGTTTCTCTCTCAGCATTGTTAAGTTGTTCTCTAAGCCTCCTGATCTCATCAGAAGATAGCTTCTGCATTTCAGTCATCTTTTTCTCAGTTTTCTTCTCTAGCTACTTGTGCCTTAGCTAGTTGCTCCTTCACATCATTCAGTGATTCCTTCAGCTTGGTTAGCGATCTAACCAGAGACAACACATCATGAATGATATATATATATATATATTCATGTAAAAGGTTTCATATAATATATAATATACGATACCTTCTCTTTTATCCCTTCGAGCATTTTCGTTATACGTTTTCTCCATTTCATTCTTCACTTGTGATATCTCTTGTTTTGACCGACCCTTCATTGCTTCAATCTGCTTCTGTTTTTCCCTCTAACGTAGCCTCGTTCTCCTGAAATGGACATGACGTATTTAAACAAAGAAACGACATGTAATCTATGTGTTTATGTGTTTCACCCTTAGCTCAAGTGATAAGTAAGCCATAAATGGTTTTCCATTGTTCTTCTTTGAGATTTGCCTCGACAAAGTTGAGAAAGATCGTGGACTTGCATCTCTTTCTTGCTTTTAGGGATATTACGCCTATTGTCAAACAACACCTTACGGTCATCACATTCCTTGAGAATTTCCATATATAGAAGCAACTCTTGATAGTTAAATAAAGATGTAATTTATGTAAGAGATAGCAGGCATTTTTATAACCGGAGGACCTGAAACTCAGGACAATCCTCCAAATAGTCATCAAGAGTATTCCATCATCGAATGCATCTCCATTGGTGAAGAACCACAATCATGTAGTCAACGATCTGACTTCCAAAAAGGATCTTTAATGTGCGGAGCGTTAAACTGCTCCTCTTCTGTTAACCGGTTCCTCAACCGAGAAAACCAGAATGACGCATCTATTCCATCTTTTGCAAGACGTAAGCATCTTACGATTTCTCTGATGGTAAAATCTGGTGTCGAGGAAGCCTGAACAAACCTGAAAGCACCTCAACAATTAATCTTTTATTGTATGTTTCAAGAAAATAATAAATTATGTCCACAAATCTCACCGGAGTATCGATAACATTGACTCTCTGGCCATTTGGTAACATGGAAGTATGTAGTTTACACTCTTTGGTAATGAATCTTCCTCTTGTTTTTGACAAGGAACTTTGTTTCACGCTAGGATGCTATTTCCGGTAGCACTTTTACCATTCCCAGTTCGGCCGAGCAGGACTAAAGTTTCTTTCAGGTTTCCAATCAACCTCCACATTTACTTCATTTGATTCGTAAGACATTGTTTTCCAATCTGAAAATTTCCGACAGAAAAGTGACTGATTCTTGAAATGAAAAAATATAAAAAACAAAGGAATCAAGAATCAAGAGAAACTTATTACTCAATACAGTTATGTATCTCAATTCCCAAGTGAGAGACCAAAGGAAAATATTTTGTAATTTATAGAGACAAACATTAGAGTATTAAGATAAATGTGAGAAAGAAAGTAAGCATAAAAGGAAGGAAAAAGAAAAGAACACGGTGAGAAATCTTTAAAGGAAGAATATAAAAGATACATACTTTTTCAAACAATCTGAGAAAAGTAAACAGCAAGGAATCTAAGAGAAAGATACAAATCTCTACCAATATTGTGGTCCAATGGCGCTACTATAATTCTTTATCTATATATATATTACTTCTACTGCCTGAAGGAAAAAACCTTGAAGTGTGCACTATGATTGACCATGATATAAGCTGAAGAGACCAAGTCGATGCTGCATCTTTGGACCTAGTGTCGACACCAGGTCAGGTCAGGATGTCGATTGACACCTATCACGAACAAACAATTCCCCATGAAGTTATAGTTTAAGGGCCATGATTAACCGCGGATCTCTTAAGGTGGGGTTTTTAACGTAAAATTTGTTTTGCATTTTCCCGCTAAGAGACGGTTCTTATGGTTCTTATTTAAGAGACGGTTCTTATTAAGAGACGGTTCTAGGTTTTCTTAGTTAAAAGCTAAGATACGTCTCTTAGAAAAGCTAAGAACTCCACCTTACGAGACCCCGGTTAATCCTGCTCTAAGTATCATAAATTATAGTTTAGCCTAAAAGTTTCTTCTATATACAACAAGTCACTAATGTGTTTTAGACCTACAATTTACTATAGTCATTGTTTAGGTTACATTTTATTATTATTATTAAGACTATCAAAGAACTTAAGGTTTTTGGAGAGACAAACTAGAACTCAGCATGACAAAAGATTTTGAACTCCCTTATCTCTCTTTTGGATTTATATCAATACAATTTATACATACAATGGTTTGTGTTTCATTAAACATGTCTGAGTAATCTGTTTATCAGATTTATGGTTCTTCAAGGGTTTAGATGAATTGTTTGATTGAATTGAATTGTTAGGGTAATCTATCAGATTCTTCATATGGATTGTTCTTAATGCTAATTCTAGAAGTAATTAACTAGAATCTAGATTTTAATATAATTAGTAGACACGAAAGTGTTATTGATTGTTTGAATTAATCTTAGAGAGCAAAATACCTTATCTACAAAGAGATTTGATTTATGGATTTAATGTTTGTTTGAATTGATTGAATTTTCAAAGAGATTTGAAATTCTAATATCTAGACATAAATTATCCCTGCAACAAAAGTTGATTAATTTGAACATTGGTGATTTGAGTTCAAGAATTGATCTTAATTAAACATTTTAGGTAATTTGTTTAGTCTACCATTTCAAACTTACCTTACGAACTTCCTTTAGCCTAGAGCCCTCTCATATCAAACTTACAACTGCTTTAGTTATGTTGCTTACTTGCTTACATTCTAACTTGTTAAGCATAATTCGAAAACCAAAAGTCTATTGACTGATCCGAGTCCTGTAGATTCGACCCTAACTACTACAATGAACCTATGAAATTGTAGAGTTTCTCATTAGAGAATAGTTTGGTTGCATTTTAAATTCCGCGCTGTTTCCGGAGACTTTTTGATTCTCCATATGAAACTTTTATTTCTGTTTACTTACAAGTACTTTCTCTATTCTGGTATGTTTCACGTGTATGCATCGTAGTACCAAAAGCAAAAAAAGGAACACAAAGCTTTTGAATCTTTCGAAATCAAGAGTTGCTTGAGTTAGAACGCACCAACCGAACAGCTAAAATATGCAAAGATGGTTGGACCAGTTATTCTAGTGGCTGATGTTAAAGGATTCTTACGAGACCAAGTGGGTCATGCACATAACGGATCAGGACAAAAGATTGATCTTGTTGGGAATGTGATTCTCCGTGAGGTGGTTGTGCCGAAGAACCTGGAAATGTTAGAGCTGTTTGCTGGAGAATGATCGGATACTAAAACAGGTCTGATCAGTTCTATGCTAACATATCTGCGATTAGACCTCCTGCCTTGCGGAGGAATGACTTGAGTTGAAACCCGTGTACGACACTTTTGTGGGTCATCATTGAGATGTTTGAGGATTTAGTGAAAAGCATCAAGTTAAATGGAGTCTCTGAAGAGTGAAGATTACTTCTTCTGCAAGCTCTTCCCATACTCCCTTTTCTCAGAATCTTGTGCCTATAATCCAATTTCGTAACTCGTACATATTGTCATTGCCAGAATTTTTTCTTTAGCTTCACGTTTTTCGCTTTCTTTTTTTTTGTGTTTTTCATTCTCAAGAGAATGACATACATATAAGAAATTTTCGTCATTAGTAGATAAAATTTAACAACTGATTAACAAAAAATGATTTACAAGTTTTTTACATAGCTATGACATCTATTTTACGAGTAAATTAGTTAGGTATAACCCACTACAAACACATTTTGACCAACCATTTCAGTTTTACTCGTACATTCGTCGTTAAAGAATGGTAAACTCTTTTTTATTTGTAAAATGGTTTTTACTTTTAAACCGTTTTAAGGACTCTTCTCATACATTGTACAACTGTAGTAAACTTACATGTATTTTAAGATGAAATATTTTCCTCGTAAAATTACTTCAAGAAGTTAAAGACAATTACCTTTTCCCTCGTAATATCTTCATCACGTCATCGTCAATTATTCCCCGTAAAAGTTCCTCGGTATAAACATGTTTTCTTTAGTGTGTTCAGCTATTTCCAATTGGATGTTTCACTTCTCTCTATCATGTGCTCCCCCTCTAGTCTGATTTTCTCTACTTGTAGTGAGTTGCATTCAACCTTGGCTGGTCTCAAGTTCAATAATGGTTCAGAGAGTTGGGATTTATGGAGAGTCTAGATCGATATGTCAGATTGAGGATATGTTGACAATGCAGGTGTAGCTGCTTGTGAAGTGCATGTGCTTTCATTGACCTCTCATGTCTTCTTCAACTCTAGTTCACTTTTGTTTGTTTGCTTGTCCAAGGTGTATATCTCTCAGTGTTTCATTTTTTCATTTGGTTGTGTTATTGGACATTGTATAGCCTCTCTCCCCAGTTTGGATTCCCTTTACTTTTCTTATGTATGTAGGTGTCCATGTCTATGTTGTAGTATGTTCAGATAATTTCTTATTTAGTCTCGAAGTTGTGTTCCAAATTCCTTCGTTGACAACAGTGAGTCATCTAGAGAATCCCTAATTTTTTTTTGGCTTCTCTGTTCGGTGATAAGGCGGGTAGTGAGGCAAGTTTTCTATCAGTGTTATCTTTTGGCTTGAGGCCTCGATTTCTGTTTTTCGGATTGGTTGTTAAGCATCTCATGTGCTTTATATCACTCAAATTACCCTATGGACAACTGTCTCTCTCAAATAAGAGGTCCAGTTATAGTACCTTAGGACTCAAATCCATAGGAAGCATGGGCACACAATAAACTAGATGTATTATGATTAAGCTAGGTAGTAAATTATAAAGTAGTAAATATTAGTGATTGATTAAGAAGGTTGGTTTGTAAACAATAAGAATAAATAGTTAGACTTAGGGTTTCAGACAATATAATAATGATAAATAGATGCTAAGGGTGGTATGAAAAGTTTGTCCTAGAACTCGAAATACAACAGTAAGATATCCAGCTCTCGCTGAAAATCTAATCAGATGACTAACTATTTGTTCCAGATGTTGCATGTTAACAAGGAGCGGAAGTGTCGATCGATATTATGGTATGAGTGTCGATCGATACGTATGTATGAGTGTCAATCGCTACTTCTTAGGCAAGCATGAATGTCCTAATCGATATGTTCGTTAGGTTAACTAGATCATTCGTGCGCATGTATCTAACAACCTAGCTCAGCAGGAATTAATTCAGGTAATGAACCTATTGTCGTAGTTATCAGTATCCTAGGTTCATGCGTTCTAGTTAGCTACTCTAGAACACAAGCATATAAGCACAATTTTGATGAAGGATCCTAATGATCACCCATCAATTCCATGTCTTAGCAATTCATATATACCTTAATAAAACCCTAAATCTAACAAAGAAAACTACTCCAGACATGATTAAGCAAAAAATAACAAACATCTGAATAGAATGGCATAAATAGACAGAGTAAGAAAAACTGGAGTTCCAATAAAAATCTCTGAAGAAGTTTTGATTTTCTCTCCAAAACTAAGAACTAAAGCTTCTAAATTTTATAGGTTGTGTTTTTGGTGGTCCTCTTGCCCAAAAAATGGGCAGAACACATAAATACTAGGTATTAAGTCAGCCAGGATAGTCTTATAATTATGTGAAATTTCTAGGCTTCAAGTCGGTCACAACAAGTCGGCCCGTCTACTTGCTTTGGTGTCGATCAATACCAAGAAGGTAGTGTCCGGTCGAAACTTCTGCTGGATCTCGACTCTGACTTCTGCTTTCTTCAACAGCTGCGAGTTTCCTCATTCTTAAGCTCAAGAAGGCTACATAATATCCACATTGCTCCAAAACATACATGGACCTGAAAACACTTTAAAATAGACTCTAGACACATATAATAGTATCTAAAAAAGAACATATACTATGATTGAAAACTGGTAAAATCCATAAAATATCAACTCCCCTAAACTTATCTTTTTGTTTGTTCTCAAGCAAAACATAGAACAATCATGTAAAGAGGTTTGAAAACATAGGGACTCACAACAATCTTTAAACTTTACTACCTTCACATCTTCAATGCTGCAAGCCACATCATAATGGTACCAACTTCAATGGCACTTCCATGTATTAAATCTTAGTTTAGCAACCAAACCTTCTAGCCCACTGCTTGGCTGATATTCGCCTAACTAACCCCTCTACTGACCTCATTTATGAAAATAAATTTTTAGGCCAAGTCTTGGGAGTTTCGATCAAATGACACATGGACTCTTACCCCAGCAAGTATCTGAACACACGGGTAGTCTTCTCTGATCCCTTTCCTCTCTCTCTCCTCTCTTTCTGAATCTTTTTCTTTTTTTTTATTCTAATGAACAGTGACGCTGATGCAGTCCGTCTTGTACATCTTCTTTTTTATTTCTTTTGACAAAGTGTAGGCGAATAATGGGGTTAGAAGAAATTTTTCTAGCCCCCGCTTCCAACAATGTGTGATTATTCCTTTCCAAATTAGAATAATGGGCTCATAGAAAATTTTTCTACCCCTCTTCATCTTTCAAGAAACCATCTCAATATTTTTTTTTCTTTTCTAGATGCTGAAGAGAGATGAGTGAAGAGAACCAGAAACACACAAACTTTTACCTTCTAGACTTGCAGGAGGAAACTGATCCAGCGTATACCAAGCCCTAAAACAAGCAAGTTAAGTTGATTAAGGTTGAAAGCCAGGTTTGGTTCCTTTAGAATTTCTTGACTAGCATGGATGTTATTGGCAGGTGATCCACTTAAGTGTTTCTCTTTAGTACACCCTACAATCAATAACCTTAAAGAAAGTGCTAGAGAGTGGTTAGATAATCAGTAAAAATTGTAAAAGTTCATCATCTCGTTCTTGAGTATGTAAAAATCTTTAAAAACCTATAAATCTAAAGCTCAAAGTAAATCACAATATCAATAAAACATTCCCCCAGACTTAAACAACATTGTCCCTAGTGTTATACAGTCTCAGATTGGTAGGAAATAAATCATAAGGTCAAAGTCTAACAAGGAATAAATAGTATACATTCTCGCTGATGGTGAGTGTCGAGGACACAATTATGTGGCGATCGATCGATATTCGTGATGCTTTGCTGATCGACATCAATCAAGTGTCGTTCGATGCTCAGTGCAGACTCGTCTTCCTCGCATCTTTTTTACCTGATATAAAATAAACACGATAAATCAGTAAAAACAAAAACTAAAATGAAGCTTACTAAAGGTTGCCTCCCATCAAGTGATTGTTTTTAACCTTAGCTTGAAATTTTGGATGTTTTTGGCTAGTATGGAGCTAATGGAACACTTGTTGGAAAACACGTATCTACATCTTCTCTGCTCATCTCAAACCATGTGCCTACAAAGCTTTTAATGACTTTTTCTCCTTTGTTATGTGCTCTTGATGTCTTTGAATGATCTCATATGTGTAATCCACTTTCAGCTGCAGCTCTTCAGTACACTTACTTAACTATCCAATGCTGTTGTTGAGAGAGTAGTAGAGTGCATCAATCTTCATGTAGAAATCATCAAACATCCTCTCTTGAGCTATATTAATGTCAGCTGTCATCTCTTCAACTTGATCTTTCAAGTAGACCTCAAAGCTGGCTGAATTGGGTTGTTTAACATAAGACGCCCCACATACTGTGGTAGACTAAAGTAGAAATTTCATGAGCCATGAGTCATCTCTAGAATGTCTGCTAAGTCTTCCTTGGAGATATTGATGATCCTCTCATCTACTGGATTTGCACTCCCCAACTGATTTCTCACAACTCCGTATTCATCTGTTGAAAGAATGTTTTCAGGTTGTCCAACTCTTCTGAATCTGAAAGAAGCAATTGGTTGTCCTGTGTAGACTCGTTCAGACTCTAGGAACGTTGGGCGGCGATCGATGTTTCACGTTTGACTTCACGCTCTTTTGGTGCTACTACACTGACTTTCTCTTATATGGAATGAGAGCCTAAATTAAGAGAGATTCTCGGAATTCTGGAGTTGCAAGGGTGTCGATCGAGGCTGGTGTTTGGGTTCCGATCGATGCCTCGTCGTCATCTTCGTACTCTGCGCCAGAATCAGAATAGCAAACTGCCACAAATCCTGGATCATCTCTTATCTCAATGTAGGGCGTGTTTCCCTTGATCATTTGAACATGGCCATAGAATCAGTCTTACAAAGTGAGAGATACAACATGTTCGTCTTCATATAACAAACAACTCCTACAATAGCTATGGCAGGCTCTCCCATGTAACAGATTAAAATTCTAGTCTATTTGAATATCCATACATGAAAATCCACTAGAACTAGGGCATTGTCGATTTGTACCTAAAATTTTCTGTCAATCCCTCCTGAATTCACCTTTGAGAAATCCACAAAGGTGAATGAATCACTAGAAGGTTCAATCTTCAGACTCAGCGGCTCAACCATCACTATGGGCATAATATTGACCAAAGAACAGGTGTCGCAGAATACATTAGGGTAGTTGTGACCACCAATCATGCATGGAACCACAAACTTCTCATGGTCACTCTTCTTCTTCAATGTAATCCTCTGCTTCATCTTCTCTCTTATCCTTATGGAACATAAACTCAATGTTCTCTCCAGTCTCTCTACTTTCTCTGAAAAAACATCCACAATTTGTGGATCCAATAAGCATCATCGAATGTCTTGTTCACTGGGATCCTCATCATCCTATTGGTGAAACTATCCATCTCTTTCTCATTAGGAACCTTGTTCTTCTTTCTCTTAGAATTTTGCACCTCTATAGCCTGCTCAACTATCATAGGCACTGATGCATCTTCGGTTTGCTGACTGGTGTACACTGCTGGCTTTGTTGATGTCTAAGACGAGTGTATTAAAGCATTCAAACGCTCTGTATCAATACATGGTAATCGAACTCGGTAATTCACCAGTGGGGTGTCGATCAAAAAAAAAGGTTAGGATATCAATCGACGCTTGCCGTTTCACTAGAACATATGGACTTAGCATGGGTGTCAATCCTTGCTCAGCCTCGAGTGTCGAATGATGCTCAGACTCTAGGGATGAACAATGGTCAGCCTCAGGTGTGGAACGACACCAATGAGAACTGCCGAAGGACATAGAACTGTTGACTTGAAAGTTTTTTTCTTGGAGTTTCTCTTCCTCCAACCACTTGTCATAAATCATCATCTCTAATGGAACTCACAAGATGTTTTTTTCCAGACTGTCTTTTCCTTTGATATGTGCTTCATGGACTCCTCATAGCTTCACTAGCATGAACTACTTGAGTCTCCAATTTCTTCACATTGTGCTGAGAGCTTCGAACTTGTCATTGAGGTTGGTGTACACTGCATCTATCTTCCCATTGAAATCCACAATAAGCTTCTTCGGACCCTCAAGAACCTGACCAATCATTCTCTCTATCTTGCTTTATTGAGTAGCTGGTGCATGATTCTGGTAAGAAGACGCTCCATAGATCTTGTTGTTGATGTTCTTGTTGTTATGGGGGTTTTGGTACTGCGAACTTTGGTTGTAATTACCCCTCTGACCATTGCATAGGAATTTTTGTTTCTACCTAGATTCCCATACTTTTGAATATCAATGCCACTATTGTAGTTCACATCCTCTTCATCACCCTTATCACTGGCAGTATCAACAACCTATACATCTTACGCAAAGCTCACATGCCTCTTAAGAACCTTATGAACACTGTCCATCTTTGCTTTAACTTCTTCCCTCTACTCCTTTCCCAAGCTACCTGCCGAGTTGCTTCCTCACTAAATCAGTGTTCTTGATGCTCTTGCTAGATGCCAAGTTCCAAATGAGTCTCACAGCCTTTCTGGATTCTTGGTGTTGAAATTCACTTCACTAGCCATGTCTGGAGCATCTGGTAAGCCAAAGCGATGCCTCTGAAGAAGGTATTAAGCAAGTGGACAGTCTCTCTGATATGACTTGAATCTGATCCAGGAGCTTCTGAAAGATTATGCAGGATCTTGTGTGAATGTAGCAATCCTCTTCCTCAAATATTCAGACCGCGCATCATCAAAGAAATTATGCAAGAAGGCATTTTTTTATGTCAGTCCAGGATGTAAGAGATCATGGTGGTAACTGCTTAAGCCAATATGAAGCATCTCCAACAAGTGAGTACCTGAAGAGATCACCGAGAAGGTAGTTCTTAGGGACTCTATTAGCTTTGATAGCATTAACTAGATCCTTGAACCTCTCAATGTGGTCTATTGTACACTCATATGGGTGACCGTGATAAAGTGTATGTCCCACAAGTGTAAAGTATGTATGCTTCAGCTCGAAATCGTGCCTCTGGAAGTTAAGAGGATGAATAATAGATCTGTTGGCATATTATTGATCTGGGCTCTTGTAGTAAGACAACGTTATGGATCGAGCAGCTTCATCATTATGAGCAACTAAATATTCAGCAGCTTCTCTAGAAGATTTTTCAGCGTTCAGGGATTACAATCTTCTGATCAGTTTGTCTCTGACCTGCTGCATTATGCAGATGACCCTCCTGGTCATGCAGGCCTCCGTTCTCATGGGTAGTGTTGATCGTTGCTCGCTCGGAAGTAGTATTGATCGACGAAGGAGTGTTAGTTTCGATCGATGTCGTGGGCCTCTCTTTGTGGATAATTCATTATCACACTGCATGGTCTGAGAATACTAGCTCTTTTTCTTTGTTTCTTCTCGTACTGGTGGGCATGCACCTGAAAGAAAATATTTTATTTTTAAGTAATTAGAACATAAAGTAAAACCTAGATGAAACATATACATCAAGTTTAATGGCGGATCCAATGCTCCCCGGAAACGGAAACGGCTCCAAATTTGATATCACTCAAATTACCCTATGAACAACTTTCCCTCTCAAATAAGAGGTTCGGTTATAATACTTAGAGATTGAATCCACATGGAGGGTGATAACACAATAGGACTAGATGTATTATGATTTAATCTAGGTAGTAAATTATAAAGCAGTAATTGATAGTGATTGATTAAGTAGCTGATTTGTAAAAAGTAAGAATAAGTACCTAGAGTTAGGGTTTTAGACAATAAAATTATGATATATAGATGCTAAGGATGTATGGTAAGCCGTCATAGAACTCTAGTGTAATAGTAAGATATTCAGCTTTCGCTAAGAGTTTAATCAGATGACTAAGTCTTTGTTTCAGCTGTCACATGTAAACAAAGAGCGAGTGTCGATCAATACTATGGTATGAGTGTATATCGATACTTCTTTAGGCAAGTGATATAGCCTATTAATTACTAGTTTTAGGCCATTATAGGTTTTATTTAGGGTCTATTATGTGTTTCTAGGCTATGTCATAAGGTCTTTACAGGTACATGCACATTTTGGAGATATATGGAGATACTTGAAGCTTTTGGAAAATTTAGAAGAGAAGAATCCGTAGTTGATCACTGAGAGAGTCAAAGTACAAGACAGTCGTCGATTGATGACACAACCTTGTGATCAACCGATGGTAAGAATTCAAGATCGATCGATGTTGCACACTTCCATCGATCGATAACCAATTCACAGACAGTCGATCTCAAGCCCAATTTAGAGACAAATGACGTAGATACCCTGGACGAGTTCTGACCTAGATTTTAGGTTTTTATATTTATGCTTTATGCATTACAACACATGAGAGTGTGGAGAGTTGGAGATAGTTGAGAGAAGAGAGTTTAGTTTTCGATTATAGTTTTAAGGTTTCTAGGGAAGAAGATTCATAACTCCTTAAGGAGATTTGTATTGGAATACCATTATATTCAAACTATTGTTCTTTCTTTAATTATATTTGAGTAGTTATCAACTAGATTTAGGGTTGAATGATGGTAATCATTGATTAGCCCAAAAATAGGATTGCTAGGTTAAGTTAATATCCATCAATTGAGTTGTGCTTAATGCTTGCATTCTAGAGTATCTAACTAAAGTAGGACATGGACGACTACGAGAGTAGGTTCTGTGCCAGAATAGACTCCATTGAACTTGGTTGTTAGGTGCATACGAGAACTGGTCTAATTAGCTTGGTGAACATATCAATTCTCGTTCACATTTCCTTCTGACTTCACCATCGATTGACATCAGGATTTAGACGTCGATCGATGGTCTTTCTTTTTGCTCGCATACGAGAGTTGGGAGTGAAAAAAAGTCAGAATAGTTAATATTTGAGTTCTAAAATATTTACATTTCCGTGCTTCTTATTCCCTATAATCTATTGAGCCTAAAACTTTAGGTATAGCATATTTACATTTGTATTTAATTAGTTTAATAGTATATTTTCTATATTTATTATCATACTTCCATATTTCATCTATATTTCTTGATAAGGAATATTTCTTTGAATTGATTAATTACTACTAATATATATATATATATATATATATATATATATATATATATATATATATATATATATATATCTACCTAAACTTAGTCTTAGAAATAAGAAATCGGTTGTATGCCATTACTCTCTGTGGATTTGATCCCTAAGTACTACCACATGATCTCTCTTTGGTAAGAGTTTTAGTAGTATGTTAAGATTAAGGTTAATTTGATAGTTAATTGTTTAGGATATTCTTACCCTTCTAGAACAATAAACACACCATGTAAAATTTGGCGCCGTTGCCGGGGAGCATTGATCGCCATTAAATTTAATTTCTAGGATTTAGTCTAGGTTTGTTTTTACTTTCAAGTTACTAAATTTTTATTTTCTTTGTTTTTGAGGTACATGCAAAAGAGTACCAAGAGCAATAAAGAACAAGAACTACTATTTCTCAACCCAGAAAAATCGAACGTACGATCCGCAAAGAAAGACGACAAGCATCGATCAACAGACATCTACTCAGCGTCGACCGACACTTCTTTACGGATAACATCGACCGACATTAGAACTCAAGCATCGACGATATCAATCACACCTCATCAATCGACAGAAGCGTACCCGCATCGATCGACAATAGCAGATAAGCTCAGATGGATGCGACTATTGTATTGGTTCAGAATGAGAATGGAGACTTGCGTGACCTCAACAGTCACCTACATAATAAAGCAGGTCAAAAGATAGTCGATCAGGGGGCTGTAATACCTAATACAAAATTAGAAGCAGACGCTGCAGTAGCTCGACCTGAAGCTAATGCCCAAGCTGCTCAGAGAACACTGGCTGACTACAACAGTCTAGACTAGTTTCTACGCCAACAGATCCGCCATTTGTCCTCCAGCTTTTCAGAGAAACGATTTTGAGATCAAGCCCGCTTTCTTCGGTCTTGTAGCACAGACACCTTACCATGGGTTGCGACATGAGCACTCCTATGGATCACCTAGAGCGATTTGAGGATCTAGTGACTGCTATTAAAGCTAATGGAGTCTATGAGGACTATCGTTTATGTAAGCTCTTCAAGTACTCACTTGCTAGAGAAGCTTCATATTGGCTTAAGCAGCTACCGCCGGACCTTTGACATCCGGGACTGACATCAAGAATGCTTTCTTGCGTAACTTCTTTGATGACGCAAGAGCAGAAATTTAAGGAGCAAGATTGTTACCTTTTCAAAAGAATATTCGGAGTCTTTCAGAAATTCCTCGATCAAATTCAAATCATACCAAAGAGATTGTCCACATCACGGGTTCAACGAAGTGCAACTTCTTAGCATTTCTTCAGAGGTATTGGATTGCAGTATCAAATGGCTTTGGACACAACCAGTGAGAGAAACTTCAGAACCAGGAGCCTGAAGAAGCTACTAGATTGATTGAGAATCTCGCATCAAGCAGCAGTACTAAGAACACATATTTTAAAAGGAGGAAATCAACCCCAGCTGTGAGTAAGGAGCAGATTGAAGAAGTCAAGACAAAGCTGAATAGTGTTCAAAAATTTCTCAAAAAGTAGGTTACTTTTGCAGAAGTAGAGGCAATAGAATCTCGAGAAGATGAGATTGAAGAAGAGGATGTGAAGTACATCGATGGGAATGGCTTCCAGAGACAAGGGAATCCAGGTTTCAACGGAAAATCCTATGGGAATGGTCAAAGGAGTAACTTTAATCAGAGTTCACAGCGAAACCCTTCAACAACCACATAACTTATGGATCTTCCTACTACCAGAATCCTCCTCAGAAGCTCAAGAAATCAATATCGAAGCAATGGTTGATAAGAGTTTTTACAGGGATAGCAGAAGATGACCGTGATTTAAATAGAAAAATAGATGGTATGTACCTCAACCGAAATACCAAATTCGAACACCTCAACACCCATGTGAAGAAGTTGCAGAATCAAGTGATGCAGACGATTGAAAACCATTATGAGGAATAAGAGATTGATTAAGGGAAATAGAGGCTGAAAAAAAGTACCATGTCAACGCATTGATTGATGATGATTTCTGGCAGGATTTAAGAGAGAGAAGCTCCAAGACAGCGATTTATGTGTGGAAAATTCCATGTCACTCGGCACTTCTCATTGGCATCAATCGACACCAAGCAATGAGCATCGATCGACAATGAATCATGCAGTATCAGTGGCTTCATGTGAATCAACTAACATCGATCGACACAGACGTACGAGCACCAACCGACAGAGTGATGTACGTATCGATTGACAGTGCGACTCTCAGCATCAATCGACAGATGAGGAAACCAATTTGACTGCCGAACCTCAATGCAAGCTTGATTGTGCGTCCGACCGTGACAGTTTCAGAACAATGGACAAACACATCTGAAGCTATGGATCTCGATAGAGAATATAACGGACACTCAAAGAGGAGGCAAATATCCCCAAAACATCAATGCAGAGAAGCCAATGAAAAGGATATGGATAGCTTTGTTAAAAGAGTTTTTAAAATTCCTCTAGATATCTCTTTTGATGGAGCTTATTATACTCACAGATTGTGGATGTTTTTCAGGGAAACAAGGGAGACAGATGATGATATAGAAATCATGTTCAATCACCTGAGAGATAAGATGAAGCAAAGGACTTGTCTAAAGAAGAAAAGTGATCCTGGAAAGTTCGTGATCCCATGCTTCATCAAAGGCCAAAATATCCCAAATTCCTTTTAGAAATTGTATCGCCAGTGAGCATCATGTCCAAAGTCCTATGGTAGAGGGAGCTGAACCTGAAGAGTGAGAACCCTCCATGATTCTTTCACGTTTTTTAGACTGGTCAAGCGTGAACTTAAGAGGGATGGTAAAAATATGGTTTCAGGTGCAGAGTAACACAATACCCTAGTCCAGTAGATTAGCACGTGATGACATCAGGTAACTGAACTCCTTCGCTACTGCTTAGGAGGGCATTCATGGCCACTGTCGTTTGAGCCATGCTGCGATATGAAAGCTAAACAGCTATGTACTCTCTATACCATTGATCAAAATCTTTTTTATGGACCTATTAAGAATAGAGCCAATCTACTATGATGAATCATATGTAATGATGCAGAACTTTTCGGCCACATGCTTCCTGCCGATCATATGAGGTTCAATGAGAAAGTCGGAAAGAAGGCGCATCGATCGGATACCCAGCCCAGACAATGCGATAGACAAGCTTGCATATCCAACAATCGATTCGACACCCGAGCCTTATTATCGATCGAAACCCACCCTTCAGAACTGATCAACACCTACCACACAGGATCTCGATTACAACCAACCTACCTCGAGCACGATGAAGAATACAGAGAATAAGAGATAATCGAATACCGAGGTACTACTAATGAAAGAGGTGGTGTTTTTCATGTTTCTCATAAACTCGGGCATCGACGTTGATCGAATGGTAACCAATCACCATCGATCGATACTGGTATTAACTCAGAGTCTGAAATTGGATTCAGCTGCAGAGCGCCCAGAAGGGAGTATGGTTATCCTACAACTAGATGATTTTGGTATTATGAGAGATCCATACGGTCACATAAAGATATAGTGAAGCTTTACGAAGAATGTGATGCAGGTTACAGATATGAAGAGCTGATTGAGTATCGCGGCCTAGCAATGGAAGACACTGGCTGGTAAGAACATGAAAGTGGCTAATCAAGTATCAATCAACGGCATCACATTGCCTTCAAACAATATCAGACGCAAACCATAACAAGAACCAAGAGCAGAAGATACATGTGATGGTTATCTCATACCAGATGAGTTGGAATTTTCAGAGATACAGATGGACGTGCACGAGCTCTGTATGAGAGAATTCTAAACATACCTAAGGAGGATGTAGCAAATGCCCTTGTTATGGCTACTGGATCTGAACTTTATTTAGACACCAACCATTGAGCGACGCAGAGGTATAAGCATCGATCGACAGCGAGGAACAGAAGAACGTGCCTATGCAAAATGATCTATACACTCCAAACATCAAAGATCAATCGACGACATCCATCATGCATCGATCGACACCATTCCAGGGTGAACCAGTCTTGTACTCTAATCTTTGTGTTCAGGAAGTCCACAATTAGTCGATTGGATAAACCCACTACTGATAGACGGTCATATAGAGATGTACATGGAGCTTATGATGGTAATGGCAAAAGAATTTTCTATTGGAAAAGAAAGCATGAGTATGGCATCTACAGAGATCAGAATGACAATGCACGAGCTACAGACAGAAGAGTCGTGAATGTGCAAGAAGGAAGACATCAAAGAAGTTTTATAAAGAGCCTACTATGTTTGAGCAGAGCTACATATGTTTTACCAGAACATGCCAGCAAAGATCGTTATGTCTATGAAGAAGCAAGAAACATACAACAGAGCAGAGATTGATGATTATTGTGCATGAGATCTACAAAGCTCAAGAGATGTCACTTGATGATTTCTACAAGAGGCTTGATGATGTCTACTATCCTATAGACAAGTGCCTGCACCAGTTTGACTACACACATGGATTATATGAAGCAAGATTTGGATATTGTTCGAAGACAACATGCGATTGGAGCAGACATAGTGACATCGATTGACGGGAGTATCACGCCATCGATCGATACTGAATTCAGCAGAAAACAATTAGAAGACAAGTTCGATGAGATTACGTTTTCTGAAAGCCTGATGAAAGAAGATATCTCTCAGCAATTGGAGGATATATCAGAGACTACAACTGCCAGACTTAGAATGTTACAGCACAATATTGAGAATCTACAAAGGAGAATGCATTCAGTGGAGGTTGCTAAGGAGATCATGAAGAATGAGAAAAGCAAGAGGAGATGAGGCGATGAGAAGATTCGTTGGTACATTGTTTCAGAAGAGCAATGAAGATGTAGAAACTTGTTTTCCAAGTGTTGATTCCACCTCCATTCTAGTTAGAGAGTTCAAACGCCGAGCTTAATACTATAGGCCAAGCGCTGAGTGGGAGGCAACCTAGTGTTTAGTAAGTTTTTATTTAGTTTTTACTTATACTACTATTTATTTTTCATTTACTTTGTTTTTACAGACTGTTTAAGTTCACTATCGATCGACACCATAGAGGCACCATAATTCGACAATGGATCGGCGACCATTGATCGACCCACACCTGCCTACCATCGATTGATGCCCTCTTGCAGAGAAAGGTATCCAAGTTTTACACGTAAATATTTACTTATGATTTGATTTTTTCCTAACCAATCCGGGAGGGATTACACTGGGACAGTGTAATTTAAGTCTAGGGGAGATTCGCTATTGTTATTTATTTATTTTGAGTTTTATTTCTATAACTATATAAGTATTTCAAAAAAAAAATTATTTAGTCAAGAAGCGGACTGTGATCAAGATTTATTATTGACTAACCACACTTTAGCACCATTCTTAGAAGGTTATTTGTAGAGATTACCAGAGATACCAAAGTGGATCATCCTGCCGCTATATCACACTTGCTTACAAAAGTTTGAAGGAACCGAAGCTGATTTCCAATACTAATCCTGACATTATTTGTTTGCTTTGGGGGCTTGGTATACACTGGATCGGATTCCTTCTGCAAGTCTTGAAGGTAAAAGTTTGTGTGCTTCTGATTCTGCTCTCTCTCCCCTTCGGATTAAAAAAAGGAGTCGAACAGAATTTGGTGGCTACAACAATTAAAGCTTGATTCATATGATTCTAGAAAGAGATAAATGTCAAAAAGAAGTGAACATGATATGGTGGCAAAAACCATTAAGGCTTGATTCATGGAAACCGGTCTAAATATCTCAGTCAATTAAAAAAAATGATACCCTCAAAGAAGGGAGACATTGACTGAGAGAAGTGAGAAGAGAGAGAGGAAATGGATCAGAGAAGACTACTTATGTGCTCAGATACTTGCACGGGTAAGAGTCCATATGTCCTTTGATCGATACTCCCCACGGTAAATCCTGATTTATTTATACAAGAAATGAAATCAGTAGAGGGACGACTCAGACTAGTATTTGCTAAGTTGTTGGTAGAATGAGATTGGTTGCTAGACTATGATAAGATATATAAAGTTTCTCTCTGATTGACTCAATAAGATGTGGTTGCAACAAAGTAGGGTGACAGTTATACTTAGACATTATGTGAGTCTTCGCTTTTAAAACCTCTTTCACAGACTTGTTTGCTTGAGGACAAGCAAAAGGTTAAGTCTGGGGGAGTGGATATAGCTTACATTTGTGGTTTAATTAGTTTAAATAGTATATTTCTATATTTGCATTATTATCTTCCTTCCATATTTCATTTATACTTCATGATAAGGAATATTTCCTTGAATTGATTAATTTCTACTAATATATAGTATATATATATATATTATAATATATATATATATATCTACCTAGCTTAGTTCTTTAAAAATAAGAAATCTATGGTGTGTCATTGCTCTATGTGGATTCGATCCCTAAGTATTATACCTAATAGAACATAAAAGCACCATGTAAGCAAGCATTAATGTCCTAATTGATATGTTCCCTAGGTTCACTAGACCAGCCTTTGCATGTATCTAACAACCTATCTCAATAGAATTAATTCAGGTAATGAACCTACTGTTGTAGTTAATCAGTTCATATGTTCAAAGTTCTAGTTAGGCTACTCTAAAACACAAGCAATAAACAAAATTCTTATGAAGGATCGTAAAGATCACCCTAGAAACTCTATGTCTTAGCAATTCATAGAAACCCTAATAAAATCCTAAATCTAACAAGAGAAATTACTCATACATGATTAAGTAAAGTATAACAAATATCTGAAGAGAATGCATAAATAAATAGAGTGAGTTCCCAATACAAATCACATAAAGAGTCTTGATCTTCTTCCAAAATAAATTAACTAATACTTCTAAACTTTCTAGGTTGTGTCTTTGGTGGCCTTTTGCCCAAACAATGAGAAAACACATAAATTCTAAGTATAAAGTCGGTAGTCTTGTAATTATGTGGACCTTCTCGGCTGAGTCGGTCTTGATTTCAAGTCTGCCTATCTACTCGAGGGGGTGTCGATCGATACCAAAAAGCAGTGTCGATCGACACTTTTCTTGTATCTCGACTCTGGCTTTTGATTCCTTCAACAACTACAATTTCCTCATCATAACGCTCCATAATCTCCATATTGCTTCAAAACATACCTTGAACTCAAAACACTCTAAAACAGAATCCAAACACATATAATAGTATCTAAAATCACATATACTATGGTTGAAAACTGGTAAAATCCATAGAATATAAGTGCTGCTGATTGGTTCATTATTGGTATTCATTCTCGATATGTCCAGTTCTCTTGTTTAAGCAAACAAATTTTTTTGTAATCATGTTAAATTTCATACCTTTTGTTTAAAGTTTTTATAATTTTGTCTAAGACAACCTATTGAGCATAAACAAACATAAAACCCAATAAAGAAAACAAAAGACCAAAACATAGATTAAGGAGGCCGAAAGTAGATGAAGTAGAACTGCAGTAGAGATTGTTGGCGGTGAGATGCAATAGGGAAACGATAAAAGTTTGTAACAAGGTTTGTTGGTTATCTACTCCTCAAGTTCATGCACCTGTAAGTCAAAGATTAATGAAGAAAGAGTATCAGTAAACAAATAAAAGAAAATAAGACTTAGTCTCAAGCAATGACTAAATCCCACTGTCAAAATCAAACTTAGAACTGGCAACCGGCGCCAAATTTGATAAAACGGTTTTTTGCTAAATTCTAAGATCAAAGTGGTATAGATGAGTGTCAATCCAATCCAATTCTTATTTTTGGACTAAGTTCGTCCAAAAGCTCAATTTTCAATTCTTTTGATCCAAAATGGCTCTAAACTCTCAAAACTCTTTAAGGATACTCCAAACACCTAATAAAGACATATGAAATGAAAATGCAACCTAATAATGCCTAAATGCTAATCTAAGTAATTATTATGTACACTAAATGGATAATAAAATCAATGAAAAACACAAAATATCAATGACCTGTCGACGGAGAAGAGGATTACTTGGACTGTGGTTGCAGTGGATGTGAAGATACTTGCATTCCTTTCTTGCCAAAGAAATAGATCGATGCCTAAAATAGAAGCTTTAGCAAACAAACTGCTTGAGAGGAAACATATTGCTAAACATGAGAGATCCATTCTACTACTGAGTGAACATCGGCTGGTGGATTAGGGATCACTTTGCCGTCCAGCAAAGGACCAAACAGCCAGAGGAGAAATCACATTCAAAGAAAAGTTATGGTGAGTTTCATCATAAAAGAACAGAGCACAAATACGGAGGGGAGAGGATAATCCCATCACCTCAACCGAATCTATCATTGGCAATCGTCTAAGTAGAGCCCAGACAAGAGAGTAAAAGAAGAAACCGAGAATATGTTCTCTAAACCAGATAACCTTGTGTCAGGACACTAAAGGAGAGTGAGCTCGGAGGTGTTCCCAAGTTACCTTGGAGGAGAATGTTTTTCCATATTCCATTTCCTTGAATCCAAAATATCATCATCAGCATAGCATAGGATCAGGAGGTGCCAGGTGGAGTAGAGTGACACCGAAGAGACTCTATCTGAGGAGATCTAGCCGTACGTAATCTCCAAAACTCATTACTCATTGCCTCAATTACTCGAGCATCCTGTCTCAATCGAAAGAATAGAGGAGAATGAGTCCCCTGTGTAGGTCATGAGAGGGCCACCGATTTCTAGAAATCAAACCAAAAAGATGGTATCTTTCCATTTCTTAACTTGCATCTCATAAGGTCAGTGAGAAGAGGTTTTTCCTGAATCATACTCTTAACAGAGCGAGATAAACGAGGTGAGTCTTCCATTAACCAATAACTTTTCCTCTGAAAAAAAACATGATGCCTCAGCCAAGCTACCCCATAAGGATTCAGAATTGGTAAAGAGATTCCACACCTGTTTCAGGCGAAAAACCACCTCGAATTCTTCTAACAATTGAATGCCCAATCCACCTTCAGCCTTTGGGTTTGAACACATCTTTCCATGCAACCCCAGCACCTCTTGCAGAGATGTTTTTTTGTTCCATAGAAAGGCTGAGCACAGAGAATCAACCTTTGCATAGAACTCTTTGGAAGATTAAATACAGAAACTCCAAAAATTAACCATACCACAAAACATAGATGTGAAAAGACTGACCTTCCTGCAAAAGAAAGAACTTCACAGTCCAAGAATGCAGCTTTGATGTTATCTTATCGGGAAAAGGTGCAGGGTGGCCATAGTGATTCACGAAGGGTTTAATGCAGCCCTAATATTCTTTTGGGAAGGTTCCCAACTTAATTCCAGCTAAATCACTTAAAACGAGGCCTTTTATCCTTTATCTCTGAATAACCGTCAAAAAATAGCTTTGACTTTTCAGATTCATATCAAGTCCACAATACTCTTTTGAACTTGGCTAAAACTGAAGCTAAACCTAATAGAGAATTGCTGAGATCCATCTGAGAATACTAGTAGATCGTCAGAAATAGGAGATACGTAACACTTGGATCCTCACACTTTGGATTAAGTCTGAGATTTCTTTCACCAACTGAGACATCAATGTTATTAGATAGAGCCTCCATAACCATTATAAACAGATATGGGGAAAATAGAATCTCCTTGTCTTATCCCTTTTCACCAGCAAAGAATCCTGCCAAATCACCATTTAAAGCCACAAAATTATCTAGGGGAGGAGATGCATTCTTGAACCCCAAGTTCTGAAAATGGGAGGAAAAATTTTGTGCTTCCAAAAGTTTGAGTATTAAATCCCAACATGTAGTGTCAAAAGGCTTTATGTATATCGACCTTCAACATTGAACTTTTAGGACAACTTGACTTTGAGTATTCTTAATAAGTTCTGGAACCAATAAGACATTCTCGCCAAGTGCTACCACCTTTAAGAAAAGCCGCTTGATTGTGACTGATACACTCTTTCAAGATAGGCTTCAGCCGGTTTTGCTATGATCT
>CAJHQP010002152.1:0-92383 GCA_905132765.1 Moricandia arvensis
AGTTCGGTCATCTCCGGGTTATACACTTTCCAGACGTGGACATATCATACGGTTTTACTTTCCCTTGCGAAACTAAACCGGTAAATAGTAGAAGCTAACCAAGATGAGCTTTGAATTCTTTGAACTTTCAATTCTTTGACACTCTAATTCTAAACATAAAATAAGCACTCACGAATGCAATTTATTTAATTATATGTTTTGTTTTACAAAGATGGAATGGATTTCAATACGATCATCTACTCAGTTTACATAATTTTCCATTTCTTTGACGGGAGGTGGAGGTGGAGGAACTGTTGGGTCGTGTCCTGGGTTTGGGCCTGGTGGGGGATAATCCATCACTCCATGACTATACAGCTCTTCAACCTATTATTACATATTATTTTGCATCACCAAGAATTATTTTAAGGTAAATTTACACAAAGTGTTACCACAAATTACCTATAGACGTATTTGTTTTTAAAATTGACTATTGACAAGATTTATCTTGAATCATTGAGGACTCTTGAGACAAGAAAACAATGAAAATACAAAGAAGGGTTCCTACAAAGAAAGAACATTTCGTTATTGAGATTAATGCATACCTCGTTCGAGGAATAGAGATCGTTGTCAGCAATTTCGTGACCCTCCACAGATCCTAATAATAGATATACAAAGTTCAGATGATATATGCCTAATTATTCGTCTGAAGTAGAAAAATTATAGATATACTGATTTTAGATATTGAAATTGGAAAATATTTACATAAATATTTTCAAAAACACAAAAGAACCGGTTTTGACACTCTTAATAAATCATTTTTTTAAAAAACTTAACTTAATATATCATGTTACTACTTTAATGTTTGAAGATATTTTTAGTATACAAATCTAATTACCTGAAGAGCACAATGAAAGCATGAGCAAGAAAGATATGAAAACCAGAAGCTTCATTCTTCAGAGCCTTAATTATATATTTTTTGTAAGTTGTTAACCCATTCTTCTGTGTATATTATATATACATTTATCACTATTAATGTTGTTGCCATTTGGCCTTGTCGGTTGAATTGACTGACCATAAATTAATTGTTTACTTTAATTTTTTTAAAACATATATTAATTGTTTTACTAACATTTGTTGGTTTTAGAAGTAAATCAAGTACGCAAATAATATAATAAAATATTTAGTCTGTGGAAATTTAAACTAAAAGACTAGAAATACAAGGTCTTTAAAACAACCAACCTTTCTCTCTTTCATCAGCATTATCTGAAGTTTTAAGAAACGAACTTTTTCTATCTCTTTTTCAAGAGAATCGGCACCGGAAATAGCCATACGGTTCTCTTGTTTTAAATCATTTCTAACACACTTTTATAAATAGATAAATAACATTTTTTATTTCAACGAAATTCATTTCTAATTTTTTTTCAAAATAAAAATAATTTTTTTACAGATTGTTCTTTTGATTAGACCGTGCTTCACAAGTTGCTTAACGATACTTTTTTATTCTCGTTTCAAGATTATTTTCGGTTTCCAATCAATTCTTGTAGTCAAAGCTACTGAGGCCGTAAGCGTTACAATATCCACGAAAACATTACATGTGTTCCAAACTTTCCACTTAGTCCATTTTTCATTTGCATGGAATTTACTGATCTTTAGCAAAGAGAACAACATAAATGAACAATAGACGTTACAACTCCCTTTTGTCATTTTGTGTTTTGTTTTAGATTTTCTTTCTAATTTATTTGAACTTTTCTCAAGTTTTCATGCAAATGTATATTCCTGAATATATAGTGCTATTAATATTCTGCAGTATTGTTACTTCCCTGCCGGTTTTCCTCTTTGGGCTTATGGCCCGAAGCTGTATTGTATAGTGGGCCTTTTTGTTGGCCATTTCGTTTATGTTTTGTTTGTACTGGGCTTCGTCCCTTTATAGGCCTTGTCCATTTTATAATATTCCATTTGACCAAAAAAATTCTGCAGTATTGTTTGCTGCTATTGATTAGAGTATTTTTAAATTAAATATGAAATAAATAATTTTATGTAACAGGTAAATGATTTTAAAATCATGCACTTCTAGCTAAAACATCTTATAATCTGGGACATATGGAATATTTATAAAGAATTAATATGACAAAATATTCATTTAACGTAAAATTGAAGCATAATCATAAGTTCATGAGATATAGTTACTGAATAAATTTAATTGTATTAACAAAGTGGGAGTTAAAGTTACATCTTAAATTTATACAATATGTATTGTGATCACATTTTTAAATAACTAAATAGTATAGAGAGAAATATCAAATTTATGATGTTGTTAGGGCAATTCCAATGAAATTTCTTACCAATTTTTTAGCTCCAAATCCTAGGTAAAAAATAACAAAAAATTCGATGAGTTCCGCAATATATTAAGGATTGGCCTTTTCATATCTTTATTTAAGTTTGTATGTGTTATTTATTTGTTCTTTAATAAAAGATGTGCTTACTTCTAATGTGTGAGGAAGTCCATTAGATTTAATGCCTTGAACACAATCCATAGCATCATTTGAGTTAGTAATTCTTAGAAAAAGGTATTTAGAGTACCAAAAAAAATCCATAAATAAACATACATAAATAAAAAATAATCTATATTTGACATTTTGACATATAAAATCCTATCAATTGGCATTCTAAAGTTTATTTATTTATTTACTATCATAATCAAAACAAATTTGTAATCTCTAACAAAAATAATAAAAGAAATAGTGGAAGTTACATTTATAACTAAAATCACACTTACTTTTCAAATTTTCATTCAAAAGTGAAATGTTTCTATATTATTTTCTGTCTTCATCATCTTTATTGTCAATTGAGTATTTTTTGCTTCCATAAAATTTAACTTTATTTTAAATTAAAAAATTAGCTACATTGAACAAAAATCATTAAAAGTAATACTATTCATTTAAAAAACTACAAAATATTAAATTAAAACTGAAAAGTTGAGAAACTAATATAAAACAAAAAAAAAACTAAACTATTTACATAATAGTAAACAAATATAACTGAGCTTCAAAAGTCGTAGATTACTTATGCATCGAAGGTATCTTCTAAGCAACGACTTTATACGAATTGAAAGAACTGAAAAAATTGAAATGGAACTTTATAACTATAGATTAAAGTGTATATTATAATATAAACAATTGCATGTCACTATTTTACTCAGCTTTTCGATATCATATTCAGTCTAATATAAACCGTAACGAAATGCAATCATGTAGAACCCAATCCATTTATACAAATGCTAATCATGAAAACCACAAACCCATTCTTGAGAGTCCAAAATATAGCAAACAACAATTAAATAACCAATTATGGATCAAAATTATCAAAAACATACAAGGAAAATACCACGTACACCTCATCCACCCAATATGATATGTTATATGCTGCAACATATTAATATAGATATAAACATCCAAATCAAACATGATGAATCTTAACATACATAAACCTTCAATATCCTACCATTCCTAAAAATCATAAATGCTATTATATGCTTCTCTTGCAAAAAGCTAATGTAAAACAAACGTAAGAAAAAAAAAATATAATTATATAGTTATATACATCACACGTAAAGCATATTCCGCGCGTAGCGCGGACTGATCCTAGTAGTAACATGCAATCCAACCTTATATTCCGGCATTCTTTTTTTCACTAAAACGAAAGTAGTAACAGTCCAGCATTTTTAAATGTCATAAGCAAATTTTTAACAATATGTTTTATCTAATATCTTATATATTATAAGTCACACTAGAAATTATAAACTAATTCATTTTCATTAATTTTAGCGTCAATTTCAGTCAACTGTCTATCACTTTTCTTTGGCTGAGTGACATATATTTCCATAATGCTCAATTTTACAATTACGAAGCATGTTTGAGCCATCTTAGTCTTTTTCTTTTGCCTATCATAGTTCATTTGATGTGATAAATGGTCCAACTTTCTTAAAAGATATCAGATCTATTGGTAAGATCATTTCACGAAATTAATTGCACAATATTGTTAATTAGTATCTCATAAACACTATAGCCAATCATAATTTTACTAAAAAATCATTTGTCAATACAAAGTTTCACATTAAAAAAATAACAATTGTTAACGGTAAATTATCAATATATCTATTATTTCCTCAATTTAATACTTTGACTATATTAGAAAAATATAAAGTCTAATATGTTACAGAGTATTTTTTAAAAAAAAATTAGTTGACGTTTCCAATTTTTTGAGTAAGAAATATTAGAATTTATGTTATATGATATTTTATATTTTTTAAATTGTTTTTTATTGATTGAATTATGGTTAGAGAGATAGTTGATGATGTTTTTATTTAGAAACTATTAAATATTTGTTGTTTTCTGCACAATTTTTAAACGCTTAATGATAAAATTGAGGAGTAATAAAAATATCATAGAAAATACTAAAAATGGTTACAAATATTATTATTATCAAGAATTATACATTATTATCAAGAATCATACATTAGATTTTCATATAAATTTTAATAAAAACCTTTAATATCAAAAATTGCTCATTGAAACTATTTTCTAATTAATCATTTGGGTGGATCATCCTATGAACCTACCCCCTAGAGAAAAGAGTCACATGAAATCTAATCCTTCTTGTTCATTGTCACATATGCACATTATCCTCCATTTTGCATCTTATATATAAGTATTGTATCTAGGATATGCCCGCCCTACAGGCGGGTAAACAAATAAACAAATAATATCAATAAGTTAAACTATTTAATTTATTCTTAATTGAAACTAAAATTATTTTCATGTTTTTATGAAAATTATTTATCTATTACTTGACTATTTATTTAAAATTTCTATACTCATTAATTATTAAATTTTTTGAAGAAGTTTATTATTTTTTTTTTAATGTTTGTTTTAGTTTAACTATAATAGTTAGAAATAGTTTTTAAAACTTGCTCGTTGAGTTTAGTACAATGATGTTTTGTCAACTACAATAATAATGTTTGTAAGTGTGTTGGAAAATTACAATAATGTTTAGATTATGTTAATTTATTTTCTAAAACTTGTAGTATACAAATTCTTTTTTTAGATTATTTTAGTTTTTTATTTTAAAGGATTAAAATATTTTATTTACAATATTATATATTAGTTAAATTTTATAAATTTTAATTTCAGCTACTTTATCAAGGATATTTGATATATTTTGAGTGTGTTAAATCCATAGATAGAATACAAAAATTTTATATGTAATTCAATAAAATAACACAAAATATTGAAATTCAAAATAAAATTAGAGATGAAATCATTTATATTAAAATAGGAAATAATAATGTTTTGTTTCTGTTTATACAAAATTTATACATAGTCTTTATTAATTCATGATTAAATAAAACAATATATTTACGTAAAAGTTTTATAAATATTATTTTATCACTTATTAAATTATATCATATTTTACACATATCTAACTTATCTAGCTTGAAACTGAATATTTTTAATAATTTACCATGTTTCTATCGATTGAATCTGTATGTGTAATTATTTACTTTTTCTTTAATATTCGTTGAATTTGTATGTGTCATTGTCACCCAAAATGCGAGATACAGTGAAAGTCTGGTGATTGGCTGTGAAATTATATGGGCTAACCCGCACCTGGAAAGTGTAGGTCTTACCTTCCATGTCCATAATGAAAGGAGGGACCTGTCTATCCTCAGGGTGCTCACCACCATTTTCCTGCTTGGAATTCAAACCACCGAGTTATATAAACCTATTATTATAAAGAAAACTACACATTATGATCTAAACCATACCATAAGATGTCCAACTTCATATGCCCTCATTTTGTGTAGCTTAGTCATAACTCCATCGAAACATACAAACAGTCCCTCGGCAGTCTCGTCTGCGACAGACATCTCCACACGATACCTGACGCAAAAACATAAATGGTTTCGTATATGCCTATGATAACTATAAATTAATGTATGAAGAGCCTATTACCGGAGGACACCAACAGCGCTGGTAGTGTTGCAAGACGTACATGTCAGAGATGATACAGTCCGCTGAAGTTTCTTGGCACAGTTTGAGCAAGAAATGTAACACCACCCCTTTTCAATCTTTATGCCAGTAACCTTTCCGGAGCAAATAAAATCGATTTCCTACATGGTTTTAATACAAAACTTACTCTCATAAGCAACACATTAAATGATCAGCATACGAAGATATGGATATCATACCTGGGAAGGAGATGTGATGACGAAATTGTTGAGCTCTGATATGGTCAGAGTCTCCACTTTAGCATAACCCTTCAGCAATGTGGCTGCTGGTATAAGACCAGTATCCTTTGCAACCAAGCTTAAACATCCAGAATGGAAAAAAATTAAATTATTTACATAACAAAACATAGTTAATAGCGGACTAATGAATGTGTAATTCGTAAGAAGATTAGCCAAGCACCTGTAGAACAAACTCGCCCCTGCAGACGTTTCCTTGTCAAAATAAATGTGCGTGCCCGACGTTGCATTCAGAAAGAGCCGACCTGCATGGTCACATTACACCAAACATTCGTATATAAAGAAAAAAATGGACGTAAGACATGGACATAAGACATTGCAGATAAGGCATTTGTATTGTGTACCTCCAACCATTTTAGGATTGATACTGGTTGCAACCACAACTCGTGGGTCAACTCCCATCCGTTCTAGTTGCTTGTGGATTCCCACAGCCTGAGAGTCGAATAGGCTCATAGTAACATCTATACCACTGTCAAGATTAAGATATAACATTTAGAGACACATATCCAATAATTACAAAATTGTTGTAAAAATATACTTATCCATCTTGATGGTTGCCATGACACGGTTCTTGTCGTGTGGAGGGTCAGTCACCGTACTTTTCACAGCCGTTATCTGACCAATAATGTCTGTAAAAAGAAAAAAAGAAAAAAAAATTAATAATAATACATGCCCTGTATTATACAACTAATACATAAACAGAATTAAATTATAGAAACTTACCTGGGAGCTGGGTGTTCGTACTGGCAAGACCGAGCAGCTCACTGTGATTACGGTATCGGAAAGCTTCAAGAGGTATCAGAACGGTGGGCTCATTGATCTCTTCGAAAGATGTATTCTCACTGAAACGAATTAATAGAGAAGAGTCCGAGAGCCGATAATTATCATTACACCGAGTGACGTCAAACCCACTCAAAGAATATACCGACCCAGCTTTCAGTTTGGGCCTATGGATCGATAGCCGGTGAACATTAACGGTGGCGGGTATCATGGTGGCCTGAATAAACATAATTAAGTTTTTTTTAACGGCGTCATACAAATCAAACAGACTTATAAAAAGATAGTGTAAACGGAAAACCTGTGAATCAAGCAGAAGCATGTCCACTCCCATGAGTTCCCCACCACGGCGGACATTCCGCGCCTCCCAGAAACGAAGCAATCGAACATGGACGGCGGTGGAGGAACGGCCGGTTTGCAAATCGGAGAGCAACATCGACATATTAGCCATAAGTTAAATGTATAGAAAGCAAATAGAAGATAGGAAGAGGATATGAGATTCACAACGGGTCGCGTACCTTTATATAGTAGAGATAACCGATTAGAAATATCTGAAATCGCATTCAATGGAAGACGTTGGAGATGGAGTTATTGACAGTAACTCATACTCATAATCAACGAAGAAGACGAAAGATCTAGAGATAATATAGAAGAAGAAGGGGGATCGGCCTAATCGGAGAAAGAAGAAGGGGGATCGGCCTAATCGGAGATATCTATATCGAAGGAGTAAGGGAACCAGAAACCCTAGAGCTAAACTCCCCGTTTAATAAACAAAACCGATGGACGAAGAAGATGAACGATCTGCTTAGAAGATAGAAGAAGAAGAGTCATCGATTTGAATCAGAGAGATGAGGATCGTAGAAGAGGGGAATCAGAAACCCTAAAAGTAAGATACCGTTTCGAAAACAACACATACGATACGCACCGTTTGATAAACTAAAAGATGAGACGCAGCGTTTAACGAATAGACAGGTGTCAAACTCTGGTAAGAGTATTTGATGACGTGTTTCTAATGAGAAGTGAAACATGGTGTACTTTATAATAATAGATTTAAGGATCAATTCACTTGGAGTATTATAACTATTCGCGAGCCCCGCTGTTAAGTGGCGGTCCGCCATTGGTTATCTCTTTTTTAGGTAAAAAAAAAATAATAATAATAAAATAAAAAAAATTCTTAAGAATTCCTAACCGAGTATCACGGTTGCGGATGGTCTTAAAGACTTTTTTGTTGTTAACAAAATAGATCATTTAAAACCAGACTAGTATTAAAAGTGAATGCGAAAATGGCAATATTACAACTAAACAAGAAAACTCTGTACAGAGTTTCATACAATCTTGAAAAAAAAGAAACTTCAAAAAAACAAAGAGAGATGTACTTTCCCGCCATTAGAGGAATCTTGGTAGATTCAGACGAATAACACAGCCAATGGAAGCAAGAACGAGCATGTTGAGAAACGTGCCATGGACACTGAAGAAGCCGAGGTGGTTAGATTGCTGTCGAATCTACGACGACGACGACCACGAAGATGAAGACTATCGTCTAAAACAGTATCGCCGTAAAGTGAGAAATCAAGAGAGGAAGCGACACCGTGAATAGCGATCGGAGAAGAGAGGAAAAGATCCGGTTCAGTGACAAGAACCCCGTCGATTGTAAAACCGGAAACAGAGTTATTCGTGACGACGATAGACTTTCCGGGGAGAAGAGTGGGAAGGCGAGAGAGAGGTTGCAAGAAACGGAGATCGGTGAACGAGAGACGCTGAGGAACGATGTGATAAGGGACCGAGAGACGACCGGTGGAGGAGAGTTCGGCGGTGTCGAAGTCGGTGGGGATGAAAATGGTGGCGGAGAGAGGGATTCCGACTTGGTCTTCGACGGCGAAGAGGAAATCGGAGGCCCAGTCTCGGAAGTCGCCTGCTCCGATCATCGCTTCGATGATTCTGTCGGCGTGGAGGTGATCTTGCGGCGTCTGTGATGGTGGATAAGCGGTGGAAGTGAGGAATGAGACGGTGGTGATGAGGAAGAGGAGGAGGAGGAGATGAGGTGACGTGGCCATCGGAGAGAGAATCAATCTTGGAATCTTTTGAAAGTTCGTTAGAAACAGTTAACTCTGCTTAAATCATATAAACTTGGGAAGGAAGGATGAGTCGTACCGGTTCGGTTGGTCAAACCGGTAATTTAGCATTCCAATACCGGATTTTTGTGGTTCAATGCTATTTAGCTTCGGTTCAGATCAATAACGGATGGTTTGTGACTTTGTTAATACATTAGAAAAAAAAATACTATTTGTTGAATTTCTATCTTTGGGGAATATATTATTGGTTGAATACGATAAGTATAGATAGAATCTGTTATTAAATTGATATTTAGACTGATCCAATATTACATGGTTTTCTACTTTACTGTAAGATATCATTTTTGGTTGGACGCGGTGGTGGTGGCGGTGGCGGATCAGTAACGGGCGCGTTAGGAGGTCGAACAATCCTGGGAGGGGGATTGAAGTCTCCATAGTCAGTCATCTTCTCAACACTATATGTAATCTGCAATACATATTTTGCAACACCAACAATTACTGGTTTATTTAAACCATGACAAATTATTAGATTTAATCAGGTAAGATAGATAAATCCAGACCCAAATTTGGCTAACAACGAGTGGCAGACATATACATTCAAAATAGTTTTTTTGCTTAATTTTTGTTTTTGTTTTTGCGCTGATATATTGGGCAAATATTAATTATAGATGACTGAAATAATGTTATTTCATGGTAAAGAAAAAAATAAGGAGAAACTAGATTTTGACCCGCCCTTTTTAAGGGCGGATATATTTTTTTATATATTAAAAATTATATATCACTAAAAATATTTTAATTTTCATTTTTTTTAAATCGAAAGTATATTTTGATTTTTTTTTAAATATAACATATTTTGATTATCATATTCTGTTGAAATTGTTATATTTAGGTAAGATATGAAAGATTATGAATGTAGATGGATAATTGAGTAATAGAGATAATTATAAATATATGTTTCTAATTAAATGGTACCATAAATTATGTAATACACTAACAAATTTGAAACAATCCAAAAGTTAAATGATTACTTTCAATAGTAGATAAATGTAGGACTATATTTTAATAGAGTAGATAACCTAAGATACACCTAAAAATGTTTTTGTCCCCAAAATAATACTTAAAGAAAAAAATGACTAACATATACTTTCCTAAAAGATGTAAATATAGGGTTTAGAGTTATAGGGTAGAGTTTTGGAGATAATGTTTAAAATTTAATTTTTTAAAGAAAATATCAAATTTTTCAAAGGTTTATTTGGTTATTTTTTTCTTTGAAATATATTTTTGATAAAAACTTCAAAAAATTCTATTTTAGAGATTTGACCAAAAATAATCTAAAAGGAAATGAACACCATAATCGTTTTCCAGTTTGACCAAATTTAGTCTTCAGCTTAATATTACTTTATTTGTCATAAGTTAACAAAATATAAGAATTGAGGTTATTTTATTGCATGCTTACCTTGTCTGACGAATGTTGACTGACGTGAGTAACTCCATTCTCATTCTCAAACCCTAAGAAAAATAAGATGCAAAATGTAAATATATATATATATATATATATATATTTTTTTGTTAGTATAGTACAAGTTGTATATTAGTATTTCTATTAAGATAAATTCTTTTATTAAAACTCAGCTTGAAATCCGTATGAAGCACACTAGAACTTGGGTATTAAGCCCTTTCTCAAAAAGGACAACAAAAACTTGGGTATTAAATGGGTTACCACTATTTGTATAGACTTTAAAAAAAAATAGAAGTTTTTTTCGGTCAAATCTCTCAAACAGATATTTTTAAAATTTTTATCACAAAATAATCCTTAAAAAAAGAAAATGACCAAAATAGATTTTTTAATTTTAAATTTTTAAATTTTTTTAATTTTAAGTCTCACCTCCAAAACTTCACTCCATAACTCTAGACTCTAAGTATAGATTAGTTAACTCAATGAATATAAATGTATATTTACATCCTTTAATAAAGTTCATTTTAGTTATTTTTCTCTTTGAAATTTATTTTGATGATGACAAAAAAAATTTTAGGTCTATCTTAGGGTATTTCTCACTTTTTCTTATACTTGCTCTTAAAATTCTTTCATTTATTTTTCTAAAAAAAACATTTAAATAAATTAACATATATCTTTTAGTTATAATTCTAAACTTAAAAATGAATTTACTAAATTGCCATTGGTTAGATATATTAAAAACCATTAATCACAAAATTATTTATTAATAATTAAAGTAATATGTTTTAATATACATGAAAAGTTTTTTGACTAAAATATGCATGAAACGTTTAATAGATATATACATATTTTAATTTAAAACAGATGGAGTAGTATATTAAATTGTAATTCTAAAGCTTAATTAAAGTGTTATACTCAGGTATGGATTTTGCTAATAATTTGTGAATACCTGAAGAACACAAGGGAAATACAAGCAACAACGAGATGAAAATCACCAATTTCATCCTTGTGGATGAACGTTTCTATGAAACTATTGAAGAAACTGGAAATCTTTTAAAATAGTTATGGGATATAAGATGAAATAACAAAATGAAAAATGCTTATTTTGTGATGAATGTGAAGAAGATGACTTCGATGGTGAGTCGGTAACATCTATCTCCAATTTATATGCTCTTTCCATTAAACTTTTTTTTTGTTACTTACACTTTCAGTCAACATAATCATTAATTTGGAGAGATTTGGTATAGTAACTTCTTAAATATAAAATCTAAAACCATTTATTAAGATTCTGAGAAAATGAATAGTATTTTTTCCAAAAACTTCTTAGCAATTATTTCCACTTTTGTGGGCTCTAAAATATTTAATAAATTTTCAAATATTTAGAATATATTAAATTCTAGTCTGTAAGTCTATTATTTCTAAGAAAATTAAAAATGTAAAAAAAATAATAAATAAAATAATTTATTTTTTATATAAAATTATTAAGAATAATATTTTATTTACTTTATTTTATATTATTGAAAATCAGAGTGACGTTAGTTATAATAGCAGTGGGCAGCGGCGGAGCCGGTCAAAATTCCGACGGGGATCAATATAATGTATACCAAAAACATAAAGCTTTGTTACATATGTCGTTGACCCTTTTAATAAGTTATTGAACCCGGTTTATATCCTGATGAGTGTGTATCACTGTTTATGTGGAAAATAATTTATAGTTTATGACCTCTTTTTCATCTAGTTTGCTAAATTATAAAACAGTAAAATCTGATTAGATTGATATCTTTTGTTAAGGTGGTTTATTTAATCATAATCAATGAGCATGTATGAGGTAGAAAGAAAACCTTAAATTTATGTGATCAATTTTTTACTAGTGATTATCATATACAAAAATTTGAGACCCTAAACAACCGTCAAAACTTGTTTGAGACCGGCTCTGATTGCTTCAAAAGCATCAGAGCTGGTCTCGCCTCCTCTCGTTCTTTGTTATTTTCTGTTGTTATATGTGGATTGTTTGATCTTCTTTTTTTTGATAGTTAGAGTCCGACGTTTTATTGATCCTATGTGATTAGGAGAGACTTGGAGTCTCTCTGGATCCTTTCGATGGTAGGTTTTGTTCCTTCTATCTGATTTTGTGTGTTTCAAGAGGAGATGGTGTTTCTGTTTCTCTGTCAGTTTGGTTTATTTGTTGGTTCGTCATGTTGGTTATCTGCATTATTTCTCTTTCGATTTGTTCGTTGGTTCATTGGTTCGTCATGCTGGTTCTCTCCACTATTTCTTTCTCGATTTGTTCGCTGGTTCATCGGATCTTTTGTTGGGTTTGGCGGTGGCAGAGTTTCTTCACAATGGTTTTTTGTTTATCCTCTAATCTATTCCTCATGTGCGGTATGTCTCCAAGTTGGTGTGTTAGAGTAACTTTTGTTATTGGAGGCCGATGGTCTTGTTATTGGAGACCGATGTTTCCACGAGGAGCTCTTTTAGTGTCTTTGATCTGAATGGATAGGGATTTATCATTTGGAGTTGGACTTTAGATCATGATGCGCTCTTCTCAAGCTGCTAATGTGGATAAAAATAGAGTTTGCGATTCTTAGGGATCTAACTCATAAATTTTCTTTCATCTCTTAAATTTATATTAAGCGTCTTATGGCCTCCCTCTCTCTGGTACTCTTTCTCTTCAAGTCCTCCAGGGTCTTATGAACTTTGAGGATTGGAGAGTGGAACATGTTAGGCGTGACAGATACCTGGCTGCGTCATCTGCTACAGTGAGTGTTATCAAGGACTTTCATATGCAGTCGTATGTTGCTTCATGAGGTCTTTTTTGGCTCCACCACTTGCTTGTTCAGGAAGGAGCAACAACCCAACTTCTTCTCAGCTCGGAGGGGTATGTGGTACCATTGTCATACTCTTGCCACAGTCTGCAATGGAATGACCTACTCTGTTTTTCTCCCTCTTTTGGTGAGACATCCTGCAATGCTGCCTATTGAGGGTGTCTTTTTTTTTTCTTCTTATGTTGTTTTTATCCTGTTTTTACCCAGTAGCAGTGTTTTAACAGACAGTCTGGTCCGGTTTTGTTTGCTTCCATCATGGGTTGTAAACACTGAAATTTTCTTTGAATGAATGAAAACCTAACGTTAAAAAAAATATACAAAAAATTGAAACAAAAATCATGGATGAAAAGTGAAAACTATTCTATATTTACCATTTCTTTGATTATCTAATTATATTTTTGTTAGATATAATATGGAATGAGGTATAAGATATTTCCCATAAAAAGCAGTATCACTAAACCACACATGTAAAAAGCTTACCTTTCTTCTTTTAGACTGTTTTCTTATCTATTCTCAACGATTAAGTGAATCAGTTTAACCAAAAAAAAAAATCAAAGATAATTTTTGGGTATTAATAAAATTAAGAAATACTGAGTGGAACATGATCAGAGGGTAAGAGGGTCAACTTCCGAGTTTCGCTCCTTCATTGGACTCCACTCTTCTCCCTCTGAAAGCAAACATACAGAGCTCTTAGAGTAAGGCATTACCATTTACCACAAAAGCTAACACAACTTGGAATCTTATTCTCTAATCTTTAGAGTACATTCATTTAATAAGACCGTAAGAGAAGAAGGAACGCACTTGGGTTTTCGGAGATGACCATAAGCCGCCGTTGTAATATGAAAGCTACGAAGAGGAAGATTGAGCACATACCAAACATGATTGTGATCGGAAACGCATCAACCTGCACAACCACAAGATTTAAAAACACACACAAAGATTATGTGAAGAAGATGAAGACCAGACTTATTCTTACGTTGTACAAGACAATGCAGACAAAGAGGTTGAGCGGAACACGGAAGAAATTCATTATGGTACTTCTTGCTTCTTCAGGGATATACTGTGATCTCATCTTCATTATCGATGGCCAAAATATTCCAACACAAGCCTCGAATACACAGAAACCGAGAAGCTGGATGGAGCAAGTTAATGACAAGCCTTCTTCTTTCACCTTTGAAGGAGTCACCAAGACCTGATCAAACATGTTTGTGTTATATAAAAGTTTGGTTGAACATAGGAGATAACAATGTAGCTTCAGACCCCTGAGACATACACTTGTTGTAATGGGGAGCAGAAGCGAAGCAGCGGAGACTAGAAAGACGAATTGCATGTAATTTTCTACTCTGAAAGATGAGCGAGCCATGAGACGAGCTGCAAGGGAGCTCCCCAACATCGAGGCCAACATGAAGGTTGCAAAGACGAAGCCGTGTGGGATTTCTTCATCGTTTGGGCTGAGAGCCGGTGTCCAGAGGAAAACAAATGTGTACATTGAGGCTTCAAATAGGGACTGAATAGCGCCCAGTAATGCAATCTTTTCATCTGAGAAAATCACCATAAGACTGTGTTAGAGATATGAGCAAGCATAGTTAATGTGGGTTGGACTAAAGGAGACAGCAGTATACTGAGAGGCCTCTGAATTAACAGTTTTAACGTTAACTTTGAACCTGCCTGCAGCAATTGCTATAGCAGCGACTTTGAACTGAGTCATCAAATCTTTGCTGTCAGATGGATCCCCGAAATTCTCAGACCATGTTGTCAATATGATGGCCATTCCAATTGCAAGAAAGCCAGCAGCGGCGTCAAAGGGAGCAACAGGACCAAAGGAAAAAGTGTCGACAAGTAGATTACCAAACAACCCAGAGAGAATAGCCACCAGGCCATTTCCAAGGAAAACAGCCTTAGAGAATGTCAGTGACAGCCACTGTTGGTCAAAGTTCCTCTGTGCAAAGTTGTTCCAAAAAACAATGTATCAGCCATGGCTAAACTTAAGAGTCTTTATTTCCTTCAACACCCACTTTGAGTAAAGATTGCAAATGAACTTTGCTATAATCTAGAACAATCTGAAGTCTAAGAAATGATAGTTTCGAGAGATAGTTTGGTATATACAGCCATCAAGAATCTATTGTGCCACTCATCTCGCAAATCGAGAAGCAGACATGCCTCGGAGTTAGACTATGTTCTATCAAACCACTAACAAGTATCTAACCATAGAGTTCGAAGACCTAGACTCATGATTCATATGTAGAAAGTAAGGAAGCAGACCTTGTTGTGCTCAGCAATGAGCCAAGATTCGAAGGCAGAATTCAAGAGAGAAGTAGCAATACCACCCAAGATACGACCAACCATCAAAACTCTGTACTGTGGAGAATGCTTGGTGATACAGCTTAGAATGTAAACAATGCAGTATGTAACACATGCCCTCTTTCGACCCCTAAATTCAAAAAACACACACAGATATAAGTTCTCCTCTGATAACACAGAACTTGAACCCAAAAAAGGGAAAGAGATTCTCACTGTTTGTCAGCAAGAGATCCAACAATGGTTCCAAACAACATAGAGGAGCCGAAACCAGCAATGAAAAGCTGGCCAATATCTCGTTTACCAAAACCATAAGTGCTGTAAAGGTAATACACATAGGGTCCCTGAAGCCAATCCCCAGCTGTAAGCAACACAAAATCATATTATATGTGAGTGCATTCAAGAACAAATCAATAATCACAGTATGATCTTCTTTAACTGAAACACATAATGTATAATCACTCTCCCTAAATACTCTTGTAAATCTTGGATTAAACCTAGTTATGAGGCATGAGATGATCTACTATCAATTGCATCTGGATTCGATCTAGTACACAAGGTGGATGATTCTTCGAGAAATTGACTCTACGGTAACGAAACTACTTAGATCAGATCTATAACAAGGGAAACAGCAATCGAATTGCAGGTCCCGATGAATCACAGAGCTATTAGAGATCGGAATCAAAAGCGAGAAGCAAGTGTTGTAGAAACGACTTTTTGGAAGTGGAGAGATTGCGATGATGACGTACCCATCATGATGGAGAAGACGAGGAGGTAGTTGTTTTTGAAGGAATTGAAGGAGGAAGAAGTGTTGATCCGATCCTTGTTTCTCTTGCTCATTTCCAGAGCTGCCACTACGGCAGCCATGGCTCCGAACACCATGTAGTAGAATACCTCCATCGTTACTTTTGCTTCTCTCTCTCACTCAGAGTTCGAGAGGAAGAAAGGGAGCAAATGTCAAAGGAGTGGAGGATGTATGTGCGATTGTACCGAACCGATTATACCGAGTATTGGAATCAATTAAACTCTGCAACGCGGTTATGGATACACCTAAGCGTGAGTGGGTTAGAGCATCTCAAAAAAACTATAACTCCAATATACCTTAATCACTTTTACCCTTATTTTTTAAGAAAAAAACAGCCCTTAACTTAATTAATCTAAGATTTAGAGTTTAGAGTTAAGGGGTGGGGGATGGCTAAGGGGTGGGGGAGGGTGGTTGTAGGGTTTAAGAATATAAAATTTAAGATTTTAATTAATTTTAAAAAAAATTACCTCTTAAAAAAAAAGTGATATTTATGAAAATATCTCTTTAATGAAGGTAAAAGTGAAAAGTGGTACAACGAAAGTGATATTTTTGAAAATTTCCAATTTTTTTTTCAAAACTTCAAATTTGAAACTCATCTTTTTATTTGCATTTTGTTCTTTATAAGTATAAACAAAAATTATAATTCATAAATAATTTTTCGTTTATAGTTTTAGTCTTTAAAATTTTATATCTCATAATTATTTCAAATTAAATTTAATTTTTTAATAAATTTACGTTTAACATATAAAATTAAAATTAAAATTAAAATAAAAATATTTATAATTTTTTAAATCAGGAATTGTAAAACAAAATATTAAAAACTATTTTTAAAAATTTAAAATATTTAATTTTAAAAAATATTGTAAAACTAGAATTAGACAAAAATGTGCTTGTATGTAATATTTAAATATGTATTTGTATTTATAATTTTATATTTTAGTGTAATATTTTATTAATTAATATTGTTTTATAATTTTATTTATGTTATTGTTATTTATAAAGGGAATTTTTCAAAATTACTACTTTCTTTATATCACTTTTCACTTTTACCTTCATTAAAGAGACATTTTCATAAATACCATTTTTTAAGGGTAATTTTTTTGAAAATTAATTTAAATCATAAATTTTATATTCCTAAATCCTACCCCCACCACTCAACTTTAAACCCTAAGTTTTAGATTAATTAACCATGGGGTTATAAGTGTATTTTTCTCTTTTAAAAATAAGGATAAAAGTGATTAAGGTAAAAATGAAAAGTAATAAAAGGAAAGTGATATTTTTAACAATTTCCCATTTATATAAGGTTTATGAATTTACATTAACTATGACAAATATAAGGATTATAGCGTAATATACAAATAATTTTGAAGTTAAATTTGAAGTTTTATTTTAAAGAAGAACATTTTGAAACTTCAAATATAGAGTTTTTGCAAACTTTAAAATATAGAGCTTTTTTGGAGATGATCTTAGTGTTACTACAGATTCCCAATTTAGTAATTCCAATTCAATGTTTGTAAACCGGTTTTAACCAGTGCACCTTGGTTTGCACCAATGAAACCACTCCTGGGACAAATTCACTGAGTTTCTCCTTCTCTAGACACCTCCATGAAACCGGCAAAGCTCTACAACTCTCAAAGCTGTCTGGTGAAACCGAAACTGCCTGAATTCTCCAGTTTTAGCTTCTATCATCCTGCACACAATCCATATACAACACACTCATTTGTCTTTGCAGATAAAAAGATTACAACATAGCAAGATCGTTGCACAAAAATTGATAAAGAATACATTTTTGGGGAGGAACAATCTTCATGTTTTTTCCTAGAGCTCGATCATATGGTCTTCCACTGTCAATTTCTAATTCCGCCATTATTAATTAGTAGAGATTCTTGACTTTTCTAAAAGACGTTTCTTAACTTTTTACTAAGAAAACCTATGAACCGTCTCTTAAATAAAAGATCTAAGAGCCGTCTTTTAACCAAATTTTAAAAAAAAAAATCAAATTAAGTTAAGAATCCCGCCTTAAAAGATCGTGGATAAACATGGCCTAACACATGTAGCAAATTGGAACCATGAATTGTCTGGCATTAGTCTTTGTTTTCACTTTTCTCCACTTTTTTGGAAACTAAGTTTCTTTGTTTTCTTAGGAATTTTTAATAAAGTTGATGACCATTGGTTGACCTACCAATATGGTTGATCACCACACTCACATTTTGGTAACCAAAGCTGATTGTTTCCAAAGTTATGCAACAATCTTTTAATTGATCCCATGTACCAAACTCATTGTTAAGTTTTAATCGTGGGACCCTTCTATATTTTTAATCCCTAATTATAGCAAATTAATACGACTGAGTGTTTACATCTACCAAGAGATTTTTGTATAATTTCACATAAGCACTCCCACTTAATTGATAAGTTAGTTCTTAACTAATTATGAAAACTAACATGGCAAAACAATTATAAAGAAATGCAACAAACTTACATTGGAAAGACTTCAAACCAAAGGAAGTGAGAAATGTAGTCTATAAGCATAACATCATTGCCTTCAACCAAATCACCAAACAAAATTTTCATGATCATTATTTTCTTACGTTAATCACGAAAATGCGATCATTATTGACATGTAACATCATAATACATAGAAGGCTAACAACTACGTTTTGGAACGATATACAATACATTCTATAGAGACAAAGACGTGTAGACAAAGACGTGTAGACATAAAGAGTATAAATACTGATATAACCAATTAGCTTATTCTTGAACATACCATTAAACAATGGCATTCGTTCACCTACTAGTATCTCTTCTCATCTTCATTACCATCACGTCTTCAATCTCCGTCGTCCCTGACCCATCAACACAAGACCTAATCAACAGAATATGCAAACAAACAATAGACTTCAACTTCTGTAATAAATCCATCACATCTCAGCTAATCAGACGACGCACCTCCATCAAGACAATCGCGAAGCTAACCGCGGCAAAAGCATGGATCAACGCCATAGAGACCCTTGACAACATCGAAGGTTCTCTTCTTCCTAACGCCAAAGATGGTCGAAGCAAAGCAGAGTTCGGTGCTTGTAGGAAAGCGTATAGGTTGGTGGATGCTCATCTTGACAACGCGTTGAAGTATTTGTATCTTAAAGATTATAGGTTCATGAGAGCGTACCAAGCTCTTGCGCTTGTGAATATTTCGATGTGTAGGACGAGTTTTTTTCACCCTACGCCTATGGTTTATGCGAATTGGAATATGAGGATCTTGACGGATATAGCGATTTATGCTGGCAAGATTCTTGCTCCTCCTCCACCTCTAAGGGCCAAGAGTACCAAGAAGAAGACGCCGTGAGCTTCTTTGTTTCGGAGTCTAAGCTTGATTTTGTTATTTCTTATTATTGAATCCAGTAGTGTTTTCCAGGTTTATTCAAACAAATTTTCAGATTTATATACACAGTAGATATTAAAAAATCACTTTGATGCCACATTTTTGTCTTTATTAAGTTACATTTCTTTTAAGGTTGATAATAATTCTAGCACCATTGTAATATTCTGGCAGAAAATTGCAGAATTGGGTTTTTATTAATGTTTTGGCAAGAAATTTCCACACAAAACGTGTATTAATAATTAATTATCACTGTTTCAGTAGTAAAATGAATTGTTATAGTTGATGATAAATCTTACTATACTAAAAGGAGAATATGGTGAGTGTTGGAGCTGTCCACATCATCTTGAAAAATCAACCAATCTTTATATATAAAAGAGAGTTTCCTCTATTCTGAATGCGCCACGTCATCAATTACTCTTTCCTTAGACTGACACGTGTCCTCTCTTTTTATTTCTCTAGGCTTTTATTTGTGGGCTTGACAAATTAACTACATGAATTTGAGAAATATGTTACGTGATTGAACAGACAGTGATTTTACGGTTTTGTTTCAGATTCTTCTCCTTTGGACTGTTACATGATTCATTAATTCAACGCTATTGAAGGCCTTCTTAACTCCTTATCCCCATTCCAACCATGATTACTCATTGAATGCATTTTACCTCTTTTCAAGTCGATGGAACTCCAGCTATAAAAAGGTAAGCTTTCCTCCCGTGAACATCATCTTCATAAATAACTCACTTATTCTCCTCGCTGAGCCTAGCCGTTGAATTTCCAAGCACCCACCAGCTGAGACCGAGATCTATTGCTACTTCATTTGTCATGTTTTCTGATTGATCAGAAAAACTACAATGAGGTTAGTTCTCTATCTCAGTGGGGTTTCGTTGACATACTTCGTTTATTAATTTTGATGTCGTTTTAGTTCCAAAGTGTTTCTTTTTTCTTTTCTTTTTTTTTCTTTAGGCCAAAACTTGCGTTTCAGCTATCATTGCTCGCCTTAACAGCTCAAACAAGAGAATCCCTTGATGTGATCACTTCAAAATTGTATTTTTAATATTTTTTGAGTTATGAGATAACCGGTGATCTTGCTAAGGTTTGTAGGTGAGTAATTGACTAACTATTTGTTTTCAGTCTATTATATTGGCTCAACAGTTAATTAATTGATCGATTTTAGTTCTATTTGCACTACTCAATCTGCCCTTGCATCCTTCTGCAACACTGCGTCATGATGCTTTGGGTCAGGTACGTTTTGTGACAAATGCTATAAATACTAGAAACTCTTGATTCAACTTTTGTTTTGGTTATTCAATGTGTCATTTTGTGAATGCAAGAAACACTTTTGAACTGGTTGCTTGCAACTACCTGCACTACAACCTTTATGACCAAGAAGAGAAGTTGCGATCAAAAGCAACAAGATTTGAGGCACATTATGGAACGAACATGTTTCTCTGATCTCCCACCTATACTAACCTTTCCACATTCAATTTTTTTTTCAAATACTGCGTTTATATGTAAACCCATTGAGTATGATCTTTTTTCTCTTATCATGTACTAGCTGTTTTTGTTTCTTTAGACGAAGTCTTATTGATCCTCAACTACTGTATCTAATATGATATCTACATATGCCATGTATATATATGTGTGTGTATATTTATATTTATAATGAAGAATTCAATTCAGCACTGATAAAACAGGTCTGATGTGAAAAAGAGATGAACATGCCAGATGAAGGGAAGCCAAAAGTGAGAAGAGTAAGAGACAAGAGATTGACGAATGTTTTAAATATCTATCTCATGTGTTTTCAGTTTTCACCCGAAAAATAATGTAAGATGATGAATCTTCTTCTTCGACAAAGAAGTTTAAGAAAAGAAGAAAATAGTCCAGTCTCCAACACGAGGTTGTGTTTTAAATTTGCAGTCATGACCTGATTTATCTGTTTTAGATGTAAAATTGTGGTAGTTTGTTTAAAAAGTGTCATTTAGTTTGGGTCGTATTTTTCATTTGTAAGTGTTTCCCCATAAATTGGTTTGGTGGAAATAGCATTTTGTTTTTTTGGTCAACTTTGACTAAGTTTACTCTGTATTTTATGATTCGGTATAAAATGGTTCAGTTTGACTAATAAAAATTATATGTATAAAGTATGGTTTCAAATGTATGGTTATATTTGACAAAAATGGTTAAATTTATATTTTTACAAACACAATAGTTTGAATTTTTTTGACAAATAAATTTAATTATTAGTATAATTTGAGTTATAAACTGCCTTTAGTATAATTATAAATCAACATCTCTCAGTTATACCCATATTTAAATAATTTGTCCAGTATATGTATGAATTATAAAATTAACAAAGTAACTATATACTATATTGATAAAAAAATAATGACAATATTTTTTCTTGCAATGAGAGGTAGAGAGAGAGAAATTGACGAAGAGAAATACAAAGATTTTACAATTAAAGATTTCTATTTTATGCTTCGTAAATATAGTAGAACACAACATCATACTATTGTAATATTACAAGTTAGAGAGAAAGAAAAAGAGAGACAGTACAATGAAAATTCTATTATATATTTCTAAATAGAATATAATACGATAATATTTTATTGTAAAACTATATATTATATTTTATAATTATATGTTTGTTTTTGAAAATTAAAAAAATGTAATATAAAAAGAAAAAAAAAATATATATAATAAAATATTTGAATAAGTAACTTTTAAACTGATAAAAAAAATTAAAAATGAGAGGTGAATATGATAAATGATGAAATGGTAATTATACAAGTAACAACAACAAAAAAAATTCCAAACCAACTTATAATATATACATAACCATCATGACCAAGCAAAAATAAATCATATCATATATAATCACTTTTCCAATCAAACCATCCACCTCATGCATATTTTAAAACAAAAATCATCATCATTCATATCAATTCCATTTGAAGTTTTAACACACATATAACAAAATATAACAATAATTATATAAAATAGAATAGCAAGAATATTATATCCTGCGAGTAGCGCAGACTGACCATAGTTTTTTGTATAAAGGAGTGTTTTAATCACTCTTGAAGCTGCCACATGGGATCCACGTCAAAAAGTCGTCTCCTGAAAACGCGACACGTGTCCCGGACATTAAAATAATGCGATTTATTAAATATAACAGTATAATAACATGTAAATTATATAATATAATTAATAATATATAAAAAATTTTTATGATATGATCTTCATATTTAAAATATTTATTTACATAATTTTATATTTTGTTTTAAGTTTGAAATTTTTTTTCACTTTTATCAAATTAAGTATAACATTTTATTTTATTTTTTGGTGACAAATATTTGTGCTAATATTTTTTTATTTAATAATATTACGAATTTATTAACTTTTTATTCGTGAACTTTATTATTGATATTAACTTTATATGTTTACTAATTATTTTAATAGTGGAAGAAAACAGAAAACATGTTCTACTTAAAAGTTATAATATAAAAATCTCTTTATGTTTTAGTAAAACTGATATCCTATTCATAAAATATTACAAAAGCTAAATATATTTATCGTTTTTTGGTATTAAACTTAATAGATCGAATAACGGCGATATATAAACCAAGCCAAATCAAAGTATCTATGGTTTTATTATGATTGCTGTTCTTATAAATCAAAATACCTAAAAATCAAAATCCGGATTGAACATCTCTACAAATTAACCAAAACTACAAACATATGTAAGTTTGTTAAAAAAATCCCACAAATATGGTATTAGAAGCTAAAGACTTGGAGATTGCTTGACTAACAAGTAAATACTCACACCACCTGAACTAAAAAAATTATAGATACATACAACAACCTTATTTCCCAGTACAAGAAGCCTCAAACACAATTCACAAACCCAGTTAATAACACCTTACACAAAAGGTTGAACCCAACACTTTAACAAACCTATGATAATACATCCAATCACTAGAAGAACTTTCATAAGGTCTAACCAAATGTATTCGCTTCAAAATCCACCAACTTTTAAAACATATAATACACATCTTTTGCAAATGCAAACATAAAAAACAAACCACAAAATTATATAAAAATAATAACCTAGATCATAAGTAAAGTATATCCCGCCCGTAGGGCGGACCGACCCTAGTTAAAATATTAGATTAGGCCACGTCATTTATTGATAACAATTATCTTGGGCCATAATGTGTATCCAAACTCAAATCCTCCTAGAAGACATATCTGCTTCGTCTTCTCAATCACTGAAGCATCACCGCCGTTATCATTAACTTTCATCCTCAACGTATGAGCACATCTGAATCTCATAAAACTTCATTATTCACTGCTCCTATGTAAACGGTACGCATTTTTACACATCCCATCAACTCGCCTGCTTATATATTCATATGCTTTCTCGTTTCTCATATTCCCTAAATCATGTAAACGAAAAATCAAAGCAAACTATGGCATACAGAAGCTAACCTCACGATCTTTAGATTGTGATCCTAATCCAAACCCATTTTAAGCATTGTTTTGTCCTTTCTAAATTGTTTATTGCTGATATACTTTTGCAGGATGACTCATGTGAAGGAAGTCAATGAGCCAAACTCTGAATGGAAAGCTGCTTTCAGTGATCAGGTTTGCTAACACCACTATGAGTTTTTTTACTGCCACCATCATATATGCGTCTTGATAGATCCAGAGTCCTTTTTTTTGGGTAAAAGACTACTGCTTCTAATTGTTCTTGAAGTTTAACTTTTCTCTTTTAAGGGTTCATAGCTCTGAAGCCGCTACGAAGGTTTTCTCAAGTTTTTGTGGCTGATTCTACAGCTTTTTTGGGAACCCCCATGCTGCTTTTGAACCAGTCAATCCGAATCAAAATGAGCGTTGCAGAAAGGCATTCGGTAGAATTTAATTTTTTTTCAGACCTTTCAAGTTATCATCTTTTACTTGGTTCATGTTTATGTTTTAATCACAATTTGTTTTAGGTGGCTTTTCTTAAGGTTTTGAATTAAGATTGTGGTACATGTTGTTTTGATTTCACGTTGCAAGGTATGTAAAGCCACAACTCTTTGAGGGTTTCTGCTTTGACTATTACAAGAGTTTGAACCACAAATTTTCTCTTTGGCATAAGTACTGAGACTTGGTTAAAAAACATGTTGTTGATTTTTTGGTACATATCATTCATATATGTGTGTGTTCTTATTCAAAACAGGCTCTTGATAGGACCAATTGTAATTCCTTCTCACCCATAGCTTACAGTCAATATCTGACTCTATTTATGACTTTCGTACAAGTTGCACTGACCCAATGTATATTTTTGTTGTGCTATTACATTACTATTATGTTTGTCATCAACAAGGTATAACATTAACCAACTTCAAAACATGCTTGCCAGAAGGTCATGACGGATGCTACAGTTTCTACAAGAGTGAATTTGGAATTTAACTAATCATTTTACCATAAAGACTCATGCACATGTAAAAGTTTTGTAGTGGTGTTTATTCAGCTCTATAACCATATTGTTTGATTTTCTCCGCTAGCTGACGAAAGTAATTTAGCCGGAAGGCATTTTCACCTTTTAGTACAAGGTGCAAAACTATCTTCAGTCAGTATTTTCTTTCCTCTCTATGAACTATATTTATTTCATCTAGATTTATTTATTTTTGAGAATCTTTTTGCGTATGGTTTTGACTACATAATTCAACATAAGCTTAGAAACATTTTTTATCAGTTTCAGCCTGGAGATAAGTACATTCATGTGAAGTGAAAAACTAAACAATATCAAAATCATCTGCTAGATGATGAATGGGCAAATTAAGTTGCATGGTGGCTTCATATTTGATGACAAGGTGAGATACTATCTTTCTCTAATATTTCTGTCCATTATCCATATTTATTTCATTATCTTTTGTTTTTAGTTTTGACAATCATTGTTTGCAGGGATCCGACTACAGAACTCAGCTTCAGCTTGGGAACTAAGGAAATCAAAGTTATGTGTTGTCATTATAACTACGTCTTTGGAATTTTTTTTCAGTGGCGTAATTTACCGTTAATCGGTAAGATTCTAATTGCATTTTAACCTCTTTTTCTTAGCAATTTTCGAGATTGGTAAGAGTCATCTAAATTTTAATGTTTTCTTTCTCAGTTCCTCTTCCAAGCGTTTTCAAGTTGTGACTCTGTTCTTCACTCCAAAATTCCCTAGATTGATGGTATGTTTATAGCTTAGTGTAACCTTTTTAAAAAGTATCTAATCTTTTTAGGAAAACATGCAAAGTGAGGATATCAGTTCGGTCTAAGTGGTATGTAGGGAAAATGGAGGGCGTGAAAAAGAATGTAAGGCATCATTGCAGTGTCACGTGTACATGATGTTGAAGTCTCTAAATAAGCCAATACTATCAAAGAATTACCTACTACTTAGTGGTGTACCTGAAGCTCTTTATTAGTCTTCACAAGCCATTTTGGATGAAATTCTCTCAAAATAACAATAAAAAAAGTTTTTTCGAATGCCTAACCACTTAAGAAACGTGAAGTGATCCTCATGTACACGTGAGGCTGAAGCTGTTTATTAATCTATCAGTTGTATTTTTAATGACCTTACATTCATTTTTCGTAGTATGAAAACTTCATGTTCTTTTGATTGTAGGTGGGAAGTGAATGTTCTTTTGATTGTAGGTGGGAAGTGTCACATGTATTATATACATGAGTGGCATATACAATATTCTTTATAGAAGTGCTGTATTTGGTTTGTATGATTTATGAACATGTGACATTTCTAAAAAGAACTAAGAGCTGGTTGTAATTCTGGCTTGAGAGTTGAGACTAAATTATATATCCCTCATTTTGTCGAGATGTAAATTTTGAGAAAAAAAAATTATCAACTCGTAGTTGACATAACAAACCAACACACACGATAGTAGACAACAAATCAATAAAGTTAAATTATATAATATATACAAACTATGGTCAAGCGACTATGAAATAAAATTTAGTACATTCTACAAACTTTAAAATAAATGTTCAAAGAAATTGTATATTTGTGTTAAATCATTTCAGTCACAAATTGTTTACAAAATATTTTAAAAGCTAAATTAATAAGTACCACACAGTAAGTATCATCTTACAATTAGATTTTTTTTTATATTTGATAAATATATAAAATTAAGATTTATTAAATCACCGAAGTTCTTACTGTCTTTTTTCTCTTCACAAAAAAAATAGCAAAGAAAATAATAATACAATTTACATTAATACGAAAATATTTTCCAATTCAATTAAAATACTTTAAATACAGAATGATGGTGAACAGTGATAGTTTCAAATAATAAAAATGATGTAGTAGAAACAAAAAAAAAAAATTCCAAAATTTACAATATTCATCCGCATAAACCATATGATATATAAAATCATATAAATAAGAATGAGAAACTAAATTGGTCTTAATCTACTTAGTAAAAATTGTATTTTTATTATTCAATTTATTCAAAAATAAAATAAATATTAATATCATAAAACTAATATTAACATGGACAAACAATTAAAGCGAGATTGCTGATTTCCAAAGCATACACACGAGAGAAAATTTTGAAATAGGGAGAAATTTAAGAATTCTCAAATTTGATAGTACATCCAAATCATAATAATCAACATCAATATTCTCGGAAAAAAAACTTAACATACAGACTGCTACATGTAGTTACTAAACATACCTACCATGTAATATTTTGAACTAACTATTTGTGTTTATTCATTAAAATTATTAAAAGCATAATGCAAAGAATAAATCTTCAAAATCCATATATAAAAACATAGGTTGCCATAAAGTTGTTTATGAACATGTATACAACACAAATCTTTCTCCAAAGAAAAAATTTGAACAATACTTTCATGTAAAACTTTTTTATATTTTAACTTTTGTATGCTATCTATATTAGAAAAAAATCGGTAAATTTCAAACAGTTACAAATCAATAATTACCGGAAAGCCAAATTATCTTGGTAACAAAACTTAATCCAAAATATTTAAAAGTCAAAAAATCTTAAATTACCATGTAAAACACTTTTATTTTAAATTATGTTTGTGAAAATAAACGAAAGAAAATTATTATTTACCCCAACATTCAAAACAATATTTTAATTCAATAACTATATTAATATTATTAGAACTTTTGGGTAAAATATGTGAAATTAAAGTAACGAATAATGATTTTAAGAAAGCTATCAAAATTCAATACCAAATACAAGTTCAACAAATTAGTAAATCACAAAGAAACGCTCCAAACTATTGTTATGTACTTTATTGTGATAGACAATTTACAATATAATAATTTAATATTATGTAAAACTACTTTTAAATGTAACAAATATTATAATTGGTCAAAAATTTATGAGACATATCTACGCGTAGCGCGGAGAAAAGATCTAGTCTATCTATCTATATATGTACTAATAAAGGAGAATTGTCTTTTTTCCACATCCCTCCATCTCATTTTTTTAGAGTGGGGCAACCTGTGCCACATGTCACTTTATTTTTTTTAGATATTTTCTCGCTGAGAATTCTTTATGGGCTATTATACTATTTTAAAACGAGGCCCATATTATACACTTTGTAGTCCGTTCTCTTAAGACTTAAGAGAATCTTTAACCCTATCACCTCATTTGGGGTGCTTATTTTTTTTGGTTTTTTTTGGATTTACAAAAAAATTAAAATGGACCAATCGTAGGCCGCCACGTATCAGTGGAGCCCGCGAATAGTGCAAGAGCTGGTGCTTATTTAGGCATTTTAAGACCACCCCCATTGAAAGTTCAAGGGGGGGGGGGATTCACACCTTTCCCAAGAAAAAAAATATAATATTCATATTACTTTGAACCTGTGTCGCTGGGGATCATCTGTAAGGGTCGGTTCATGCACTGTATGGCAGGCCCCACGACACGTGGCGGCCCACCATTGTTCAATTATTAATTTTTTTTTAAAAAGGTAAAAGAAAAAAAATTAAAAAAGCCACGTGGCCAACCCCACCCCACATTTGCTAATGGAGATGCTCTAAGAAGTGGTGCTTAGAGGAGGTTGCTTAGCTTTTTGGTGGGTCCCACACGCTAAGCAATCTAAGCACCTTGGAATAATGGTGCTCTAAGAGTTCCCGAGAATACCACCGTCGTCGTTTGACTCTTCCACTTCGGTTTCGTTGTTCGTTCTCCGGTTCTCTTGCCATTACCACCTTCTGCGATTCTCACTTTAGGGCTTACTTACCACAAATCAGACTAAAAAATCTGCAGCCCGTAACTCTTGCATCTAATACGGTGCAGTCTTTTGGAATCCCTCTCCTTGCCTCCTTATACATAGCTTCATTGTAAGGCCAGCGATTGAGGATATAGTGTTGACCTTCTCTTGGGTTGGCCACTCCACGACCTTTGAATTACAGACGGAAGCGATTATTACCACCGACAGTTTTCAGAGAATCACTTGGGCACCGATGGATATCACCGTCTCTGATCGACGTCCCCATTCAAACCGTTATATTCGGTGGTGCTCAGTTTAACCCTTCTGAAAACGCAGCCTTCTCCCCTTGACTATCAGATTACCTGGGGCAGCGTGTCCTCCTTTCCTTCATGGGCTTCTACGAATTTGAGATATGTTTGGGCTTTGTCAAATTTTTAGGCCCACTAAAAGATTAGTTTTTTCGTCGTCTTCTTCCCAGAGACCTTTGAACATCAAACGACGCAGGTTCCATAAACTGATAATCAAGGGTTTCATCATCTTCTCACCTTCGACCTTTGTATCTCAGCAGTCGAGTTCTCCAGATAACGCAACCTCCGATCAAGTGACCGCAGCGTCTCCAGTTTGCATTAATACAAAAATGGGCTTTCTGTTGAGCGCGGTTACCACTTCTTCACCAGTCTCAGGTCTGTTTTCTCTCTTCAGTGAATCTGTCTCCTTTATCTTCTCTTTGTGGCTTAGATAAATGAATCGGCCTCAATAGCACAAGTATGTTCTTCTGCTTCTGTTTTTTTTTAATCTGAATCCATTTTGTATATGTACTCTTCTCTACTTAAAAGAATCATCATGACCAGGTCCATGAACCATGGCACAAGGCTTATAGGCTAACAAGAGGATGCCGTGATTAAGGTCTTGAAACCTAGAATAGAAGATTTTTTAGTGGCAGATTTGAACTTTATCTACGATGTTACCCATATATTTGGGTTCCTTAGTCCTGAGTTCAGCCGTACTTCACTGGTATGCTCTCAAGCAGCTGTGGAGAATCCCGGTCTCCTCTGTCTTAATTTCGAGTTGCTGCTAGGTTCCTCTCTAAACATATATCCTTACTCTTGCTTTGAAATTTGGGTGTGTTTTCTTTACAACCATATGATCAGAGTTTTGATGTTCTGTTATCTTTTTTGGGTTGGTCTGTAACATATCTAACGACATATCTTTTTTTTTTCCGGTATTTTTCTGTCTGATTCCAGCTCTGTGTGCTCATAAATGGCTCGAGTACAAGCTTCTAGACACTGCTACAGCTTGCCACACCACCAAGTTGTTAAGGTATCTGCTCCTTCTTTGTGTTATTTTCAATTTTCTTAAAACTAATATGCAATTTTCAATTTTTTTTCTTAAAAAAAAAAAAAAAAAAAAAACTAATATGCAACCCTATATTGCACATGAGGATGGCATTGGTCCATTAATATAGTTAAGTTATGTGTTTTTATATATCAGAAATTGTTTCTTACTAAAAGGATTGGGGTGCAGTTGTTGTTGGGCACTATTTTGGGTTTTTCATCAAACTACTAACATGTCTGATCGACTCATCAGCTTCCTCCCCGTGACCAAAAGTCAGGTATGTTCTTAATTCTATTTTCTCCAAAAAAGTGAGAGCACTCAGAGTGGTCTTGATTTTGATTCTATTTATTCTCAGGAGACATCATGGTTTTGTATGCCATAACTAAAACCAAGATTGTGGCCGAAAAAAGTTTAAATAAAGGCCATTTGGCTCTTGCTTTTTGTTTTTTGTAGGAGTAAAAGCACCTCCACTAGATTAGGAGATACAAGGATACTGATTCATTAAACGAACTTTTTACTATCACTGGAGCAGCAAGAAGAAGAAGAGCAACTTTTTACTATCACTGAATAAAATATGCATATGTTTCACAACATTTGAGTATTCAAAGATATTGTATCTGATATATATTTGAGACTCCGTTTATTTTTGATATATGTAGAGAGCTCAAAGAAATCTTTGGGCTTGTCAAGAAAGAGGTACAGTGCCACAATAATATATGATCGTTTGGATAAGTAGTTTGCTTGATTATCAATTGTATCCTAGATTGAAAGTCATAATCCTTATGTTTCTCCATATTGAGTTCTATAACACTTCAGCAACGTCAACCGAAATAACTCAAATGTTCCACAACAAATGATTGGACAACCACTAGGAAATTACAACTATCGGGTTTGTAAAATATTGAGCTACACCTACACTTATGCTTCACAAACAACTAAACATAACGCTTACACATGTTTTTTGAAAACTAAGAGCAATTCTTATAAATAAAACAAATAATATTTAGCAAAAAAAAAAATTTATACAAATAATGCAACATGCATGAAAGTTAAAATTACCTCATCAACACAATTAGCCCCCACTCCTATGCCAAGCTACCATACATACTAATTTCATCATAACAACGAACAATCCCCTTTCTTTCGTCTCAACTCCTTCACACATTCAAGCTTACAAGAATACAAATCACTTTCTTTGCTACACCCAATAAATATACAACCCACATATAATACAAATGTTAAAACCATACAACCAAACCTAAAGATATATAAACACAATACATGTTCTACGTTCACTAATACAAACACAAAAAAACCTCACATCATATAACAAAGGTTATTCAGCGCGTAGCGCGGGCAAACCACTAGTTATATATAAAAAGGAGCTGATGATAAATTTGTTAAGATAAATCAAATGTAAATATAGAGGTCAGTACCATTCTCCTGATAATTGATTAGGTGAATCATATATATCACTGTTTCCCCAATTGCTGCTGATATTACCAATCCATAAGGATAATTAACCTTTTAAAACTAGTGTACACGAAGTATAATATATGCTTGTGTTACTTGCCCCGTAAGAAATTACCACAAGATATTTATATATTACTACACCCAACGCCATACATGACTTACATGTGGTTCCATCAACATAAACTCCAAAATAGAATTGACTCCAACGAAAACTTCGGACTATAGTTTCTAAGATATTCGATAAGGGTATTGCCAATTACTATGAACAAACCCATGTAAATATATTCGAACAACATAACAAGATTTATGGAAGTGGATAGTAAGCAAAATGGGCCCAAACCACACGTTCCTTCAGGTGCATGCATCTATGTCTCTCTTGATTCTCATGTAACCATTTTCTCCCCAAGTTTCTCCCCCATGAGTTCCTCAGTACCCAGTACTTAGCTGTGTTGTTAGTTATGTTTTGGATTTCAAGGACACAAAGATGCAAATATTGAACTAAAAATCAAAATATCGATTTTGTTTATAGATCCTTAGAATTTCTCCTTTATGCAGTTTCTACCCATTAAAAAAAAAGTTATCATGCCTCATTTGTAAGTTATTAGTATTTTGATCCAAAAAAATTATTAGTATTATTATATGAATATCTATGTATGAACTCAACTTATATCAACATTTTGATACATATTTATGTTTTGAAGATGAAATTACTTGTTCAGCAAAATTAGAGTTGCGTTGGTATCTCTTCCCAAAACGCTCTGCGTTGAGACTAATTGTTTCCTGTGATATAAAGTCTGATTCAATGGTTTGTACCAGATTGATTCATTGTTATAGACCATATCCCTTGCATCCAATATCTACTTAAAACAAATTTGCCACCACGTGATATGGTCTCAATGACAGCTAAGTCAAAAACATCCTACAGTTATTAACATGGTCTAAATACCTAACTTTCTAGTCATTTTGACCACTAAACAGCTTCTTAATCATAGAAGGCGAGTGCCAAATATTCTGTATGATCTTGTTTTCCAAGGGTCAGCTTTATTGGTATAATAGGAGAAGATACAGCACTTGATCCATGGTGGATTTCTTGAGCATCCCCTTCTTATTCCAAGCAACTGATTCCACTTCTTCTTCAACATCTCTATGTTCTGAAACCCTAAGCCCCAAAAGTCCTCCTGCCAGTAAAAGAAACCCTGGTTTAGAGATTATAAGAGGATGACTGATCTCTGTTTACTGTTTTAGAGGCATAAACCGAAATGTTTTTTTATTTAACTGCGTCTTTGTCCAATAAGAAAGCCTCTAAAGTTGCTGTTGGATCCTCCAGGGTCAACAAAACTCGTGAAGTAAATTCCTCTACTTGAGAAGGAAATGCAGCTACAACTCGGACAATGCATCTGTATTTGTATGTAACCTGTAAAAGATCCAAGTAACAATAATTCATTCTACATTCAATATAATGTTAGAAAACAAATCGGTATACTACCTTGCGGAATGTTATAATGTCCATGAGTGTAACAAATGAGGCTTCATCGTCATCTGTTTCTGAAGCAAAACAAAAATATTGACATTTAAAACCGAAAAATGTAATCTTTCTATTATAAAAAAAGTATGAAACATTGTAACCTGTTAATCCAGGAGATGGAAAACTCCAAAACGGAATGTGTCCCATCTTTGATGTGATTCTTTTATCATAAATCCTAGTTTTGCCAACATACATTGGAATAAGAGATTATTGTGGTAGGCAGAAAGGTCACAAGTTATCTCAAGAGGCTAAAAAAGTTACAAACCTCATAATCTTTTCTACTAAGCGATCATCTTGTGCCAGACTAACCCTCGTAGAGTCTGTAACTTTGCCTATCCAAGATCCCTTATCAACTACACAAAGTAACTGGTACAGTTTCACCCAGCCACCAGGTTGAACACCATGAAACAGATGATTACTTAGAGAGACTCTCAATATGGTTCCAACAGTGGGAAAGCTGAGCAATATATCTCTTGAGAGAAGAGTATGAACTGAGAGATTGCTAACTGAGTTGTCTTTACTGTTAAAAGTCAACAACATTGTATACCAAATAGAAGAAGAGTAAGCATATAATATGGAAAGCTAAAAAAAGTTTTAAACTTTAAGATCAAAATTTGTTGCAACACTAACATAGAAGCTGGGGGTGCATCAGTTCCATCCCAAACGAAAATGGTGTTCATGTCTTCACTGACATGGAGGATCTACACTTATGAGAAAACAAGATTAGATCAGTTGTAAGTAATCATGAAGTACTAAATCTAAGAGTTACTAATAAAGACTCAATGTTAACCTTGCAGACCAGATTGAAGCGTTTTCGTTCATTGATCTCTCTCAAAAATGAAAACTGCAGAGTTTGAGCTTTTGTCTTGTAAGATGAACTCTGTAAAGCTAGGAACCACAAATGGACAATCAAAGCTTTTCACAGTTAATATATACGCCCAAGGAAGTTTTAGAGAAATCGAAATATCAACATTCTTCATAACTACAATGTGCTGTTACTGATCATAGCTACCATTTTAAAACCTAAACAAGCTAGCTCACATGATGTTATGTTACCTTGACCAAAGATGCGACTACTAGCAAACAATTTGCCAAGCTCGTCTATAGAACTCTTGTATCTCCCATCACCATGAAAATTGGAGGTGCATTGGTAACATACAAAACCCTCATCGGTTCCTCTTTGATACAGGGCAAAGGAAGAAACCCTTTTGTTACAGGCAGCATTTACCATTTTCCCACCGTCAAAAGCTTTCATCTACAGACAAAAAATGTTTTTTTTTTTTAATTAGAGTTATATCTTTAAGACAAGGGATGTACAAAGCACAAAACAGAACCTTGATGTTTATAAACAGAATCATGCTATTGTGGTTCTTGATATGAGGAAGTTCTTCAAGCTTATTGTTAAATACATTAACAGTAAGGCCAGGACTGTGGTAGGAATCGTCGATTATACGAAGCGTACAAATCCAAGCTGACAACAAGTAAAGCAGACAATAGTCCCAATTTAAATGACAGATTGAATAAGAAGAAAGGGTTTGCGATGTTAGTACCATTGTTGCGGCAAAGCTTGGGTTCTCTTCGTTCAAGAACGAAACCAAGGAGATTAACGTGTTGGTTGATTAGGTTAATGGCGTCTTTTAGTTTCACCAGCTTGACCTGACTCTCCCTCTTCTTCTTCGTCTCCATATCTACTTCCCAAACAATCTTCTCCCGCTAAATTGAACCCTTCGAACTGATTCATAGGAGAGACATCATCTGAAAATCTGAAAAGCTTCCTGTCTAAATTTTAATTTCGAATTGATTTATATTTTTTTTCAAGCAAAAACGTTAAAATACGTATATACCCTCAACTTAAATATACAAAAATCACAAGTTTTCCTATCGTCTCCTCGTTCTGTCTCTACGCCTGAACGATTTTCCTACTTCTTTCACGATTTTAGATCTATCTAAAATTTTAATGACAATTTGTCAAATACGATTTAAAACTTGATTTTAAATACAAAAGTGTATGGCAACTCAAATCGCAAAAGTAGTTAAGTCTAGTGTAATTACAAACATTTCTTTATGACTAAACAAAAAATATAGTATTGTAGTTTATTATTATAATCATGCGAGTGAAAAGACTTTCAAAGAATATTTTCATGAAAAAAATTTCATGGTGTAAATCTTAAAAATAATTTATAAATTTTATAAAAAATATTTTTATTAGTAAAAAATCCTAATATTGTAATTATAGACATTTATAAATGTTATAAATTTTGATTTGCTAAAATTGAATAGTTTTCAATATAGATAAGTGAATTTAGGTTAGTCATGATATTTTTTAGTTTAGGGTTTGGTAACTATGTTATAGTATTGTATTTGTTTTTAGGGTTAGATTGTAGTATCTTATTTTTTTTTTCAAAAACTAAATTTGACCTATATGTGCTTAGTTTTGTATATATTAAACACTTTATAAGTTTATTTTAAGTTTCATAAAATTTTATATGTTATTTAGTAATATATTTGATTTTGGGGTTTTGAAATACTTAAATTTTCGAAGATATAATGCACTAGAAGACTTACTGGAAAACTTAATTAGCATTTTCCGCTTAAAATTGTAGAAGAATTTAGGTTCCCACCTAATGTTAAGTCTTCCAATAAATCTTCCAGTGGAAGTATTAAATTTTCCATAAGATCTAATATATTAGATTTTAATAATAGTTTAATAATTTCGTAAAAAATATTTTGGTTGGGAAAAAATCCTAATCATCTAATTATAGACATTTAAAGTGATATAAATTTAGATTTTAAAGTTTAATTAAGTTTTATGAAGTGTTTGTTTCTAATTAGTTAATTATTTTAAGTTTAGGGTATATGTGACTTAAGTCTCCCAGCAAATAATGCACTAGAAGACTTCTGCGGAAGTCTTCTAGGCGAATAGTAAACTTAGGGTCTAGAAGACTTTCAAGTAAGTCTTCAAATAAGTCTTCGAGGAGTTATTTTATTAGAAAACTTACTTAGTCTTCTGAATCAAAAATATTTAATTTTATTATATTTTTTGTTTTCTTATATAAATAAAAATTTACACATTATCTCTCTTCTTCTCAAATGGCTGTAACAAAATGTAATTTTCTCATTCTAAAACTTTCCAGCCTCTTTCTAATTTGTTTGAACTTAAAAAATAAACTTTATATCAATTTCTCATTTTTATCTCATGTTTCTCACTTATTTATTATGTTTTTGCAGGTTTTTAATCACATGGTTCTCATCTTCCACTTTTTAAAGGTAGATCTATAAATCATATTTTATCATTTGGTAACTTCTTTTTGCTTAAAGCTCTTAACTTTTGAAAACTCTTTTTGTTGTTTTAAGTTTTTACCTTGTTTTTGAAATTTTTCAATGTTTTGAAATCAATTGAATGCTTTTGGATATGCATGCTTTTCAGATTTGAGACGATTTGGAAGACTTTCATGGAAATCTTCCTAGAAGTTTTCCAACAAATAATGCACTAGAAGACTTCCGCGGAAGTTTTCTAGGCGAATAGTAAATTTATGATCTAAAAGACTTTCAAGTAAATCTTATAGGAGGTATTCTATTAGCAGACTTTCAAGTAAGTCTTTCATAAAGAAAACTAAACTTTATATTAATTTCTCATTTTTTATCTCATTTCTTTCTCATTCATTTATTTTGTTTGGATATGCAGGTTTTTCAGATCTGAGACGACTTGGAAATATTCTCAAAAGTCTTCCAATAAATAATGCACCAGAAGACTTCTAGGCAAATAGTAAATTTAGAGTCTAGAAAACTTTCAATTAAGTCTTCCAGGAGATATTTAATTAGAAGACTTTCAAGTAAATATTTCATAAAAAAAACAAACTTTATATTAATTTCTCATTTTTATCTTATGTCTTTCTCATTGATTTATTTTGTTTGGATATGCAGGTTTTTTAGAATTAAGACGACTTGGAAAACTTTTATGGAAGTCTTCTCGGAAGTCTTTCAACAAATAATGCACTAAAAGACTTCCACGGAAGTCTTCTGACGGAGTCTTCTCTTATGTTAAGTGGAGTCTAAACTTATTTTTGTTCTATAATAATTTTGTTTATGATCGTTTTGTGATTTGTAGGTGTACTCTTTTAATTGTAATTTTTTTTTTGTAAATTTAAAGAGATATTAATGAAAAAAATTGGTAAATATACTCATGTCTACAATTGACATTATTAAAGTTCTTGATACAAATTCAATAGCAAAACACAATAACACATAAAAGTTAGTCAAATTTACTACGGCTAAGGGAGAATACTTCTCAAGAAAACTTAGCAAAATTCACCAAATATCAAATGTTACATAAATACTTAAATCTATTATGAGCATCAATATCTATACTAGTAATAAAATCTGGATTTGCTAATGCAATTTGCTCCAAACATGAAGGCAGCCGCTCATACTCATCTTCTGGTTGACATAGATATTTTCAGCATTCAAAATTAGAGAACATTAACAAACAAAAAAATCAAGGTCAAAAAATTAATCCAGGAAAGTCTTCTATCATTAGCTAGAAACATTAATAAACATATTTGATAAACTTTAAATTATCACCAATAAAGTTATGAATTTTATTCAGGCCCCCAAATATTGTCTAAAACACATGAATTACCATTAAAAATTTTAAAAGTTATTTTAAATTTGAAAAAAATAAAGGTTTATTATACATTGTCGTAAAAGACTTTCGTGAAAGTCTTCTCAGAGAAGACTTTCCTCGAAGTCTTTCATTCATGTCAATTTTGCAGTTAAAAAATTACAAAGGAAGACTTCCGCTGGAAGACTTCCCTGAAAGTATTCTTTCGTTACCTTATGTTTGACCAGAATCACGAAATAAAAATCTGGAAGACTTCCACGTAACACGTAAGTCTTCTAATTTAAATTAAATGTTCAAGTTTAAATTTTCAATTGCAAAAGTAACATACGCAGACTTCCACAGACCGTAAGCAGACTTAATGTAAAAGTTGAGAAGACTTCCTTTGGAAGCTTACCGGAAAGTTTTCTGTAGAAAGTCAAATTTCTAACACAGATCGGTCAATTGCAAAACTAACATGTTTATCCGGGAAGACTCCTAAATTTTTTGTCAACAAAGAAATGTTGGAAGATTTCCACGAAAGTCTTCTCTAAAAAACACACAGAAATTCAATTGCAAAACTAACATATGTTTTGACCAGGAAGACTTCTGTGGACGTCTTCTCTGTCGAGAAGACTTACATGTAAGTCTTCTCGCGAAACAATATGGGTAAAATATTTGATTTATACCTTAAACCACTGAGAAAAGTTGCTTAGTTGTCCAAGCACACGGAACTTCACCAAGACAGCTACTCAATCGTTAATGACCAAGAATCATGAGTTCGAATGGCAATATGAACCTTTAAAACTTTAGAATCAAAAACCTTAGATTTTTTTGTTGAATATAGAGAGAAATTGAGAGAAATGTAGTTTTTGTGGATACGATATGAGATAGAATGAGTGAAAATTGATTTTTTATGCATTAAAAGCTTCATATTGGTTGTTCATGGTTGTTGGGTGAATTGATGATAATGACATTTTCGTGAATAATTGATGAAAATGGGGAAGATAGAATAAAACACAATTTTCGTAGACTTACTTAAAGTCTTCCAGTAAGCCTCCATGTGGCATTTTCGTAAATAATGAGAATTTTTGGGGTAAATAAGCAAGTCAAAATTTTTTAAAAAAAATTAGTTTTGTGTTTGACTTCAAGTTCCAACTTTAAACCGTTATTTATCGGTTTTAGTTCGTTCTTAAAAGTTGTGTGGTTTTGGATTTCGATCTTTCAGGTTGGGAGTAATAGGTTTATATACTTCAATTATGTGCAATTATGAGGAGATTGAAAGATTGTGTACATTTGTTACTATATGAAAGTTAGGGTGTGAAAATAGGTCGTTAACCCATGAATAAATAGTAATCTCTATTTTAGAGGTAAAAATTGAGATGAGTTTAGGGGTGTCAAAATGGGTCAAATGGGTCAAACCAACCCGTAACCTAAATGGGTTAACTCTTAATGGATCATGGGTTGACCCAACCTATTTATTAAATGGGTTAGATCGACCCATGACCGATTAAATTACATGGTTCAGATGGGTTAATGGTTGACCCATCAATCCAACATCAATTTTAAGTCAATAACTCTTTGTATATCAATTTTAATCAAAGTTTACAGAATTTTAAAAGATTTAAAATTTGATCATATAAATGTAAATCATTTTTGTCTTCAAGTTCTAAGTATGAAATTAAAATCTCAATGTCATTTTTATCAAAATGTGTATATATTATTATTAATCAATACTAATGAATATTTTTTAATTTATTACAACTAATCAAAGATTAGTCGATCAAATTAATAGTTTTTTGGTCAAAAAAGAAAAGTGTTGATGAAGATAGTGAATACATTGTTTAATATGACTAAAATAGTCGATTTTTAATGTTAATGGGTCAAGGTTGACCCAATCCAATAGATCTATTTAACATGTTAATCCATTAACTTGGTAATCAATTAACTTGTTAATCAATTAACTTGTTAACCTATTAACCCATTAACTTATTGGATCAAAAATAAATCGTTCATTTTGGTTAATGAGTTAACTTGGGTTAAGTCAACCCATGGATCATTACCCACATTGACACTCCTAGATGAGTTGAAGTGATTTTCTTCTAAATGCTATTATAGAGAGGTAAGTTGCAGGTGATGTTATACAACATTTCTTTATATATATCATAAAGGTTTAGTTAAAAAAATTAAAAGTATATCATAAAAGTTTTATTGTATCTAAACAGTTGATTTATTACACCTCCAATACCACTGCTTAGAGGAAACAAAACCAGAACCAAACAACCACCACCCATTCTATAAAATCTTTCTCTACAAACCGGAAATTAAAAAAAAAAATACAATTTGTTTGTTTTTGGTTTTGGAACGGCTCCTCTGAAAGCAAAACGCTCAATACAAAGAGGTACCTTTTCTTCTCCACACAGTATTATTAGGGTGTGATTTTGCAAAATTAGAAGTCACCTAGTAGGTCTCGAGCTCGAGCTTCGAACAGTCACACCATGCAAGAACTTTTTATACCCCAAGAAACTCAGCTTCCCATCCAAACTCCGGATCCAATCCTTGAGCAAAGGATGCGCATTTGGTCCCAAACTCATCTCCTGCACATGTGTAAACCCCCAAGATTCATGCCAATGATCATGGTTTTACATATCTCAAAGATATATATTGAAGTCCATGCATACCTCTGCTAGTTCTTGGACAGAAATGGCTTTGCTTCCTTCACGTTCGAAGTCCTCAAATGCTGTTGTTGCAACCTGTTCCCATTCTTCAAGTGCCTCTAGTTGATAAACGCTAACCGCAGCTGCACAAAACTCTTCAAAATCGAGTTTTCGATGTGCCAAGGGTTGCAACTTCAATAAACAAAAAGGAAAAGAAAAAAGATGTAATTATGCAGAGACTTGAAAACGCTTGGGACTCAATGATCAATGTGTTGTTGCGTGCGTACCAAGTTTAAAATGTCAGGAAGCCTAGATTCGATCATAGCATCCGTAGCATATCTTGTCAAAGCCTGTACTTACCACAAGAATTGTAAGAACAGTTGTATCAAAAGCTATGGTTAAACCACACACTGACCGTAGTGAAATTGTGCAGAAACAAGCCTCCATCTTCTGGTTCAAGGAGCATGAACTGTGCTTTAAGGAACACAAGTTCCTCTTCTGGTATAGCTTTGGATAGAGACTGTGGGTACAAAGTAAAGATGTATACAAGACACAAAATACATTGTTGTTATAAGTAAGGTCACATCTCTTTATTATCAGACAAGTACCTTAAGTGCTGCTCGTCTGAAAGGAGATGCACGAATATAAGACTTCACTAGCTTGTAGATGGAGAAATCAAGAAGCAAACCAGGGTTTTCATCTCGAAGCCATGGATGAGCTGCAAAAAATTTAACCATACTCATGTTTTTCATTTCGCCGGTCAAGTTTTAAAACTGCTAGTAGTACGGAGCATACCTAAAGCTTGAGCAGATGTCATTCTTTTCCTATGGTCTTTGTTCAGAAGCCTTCTCACAAAGTCTTTGGCAACAGGTGATATAGAAGGCCATGGCAAATCTTCAAAGTTAGGATTCGCTCTAAGGACACAGCGAAAGATGGCAGACTCGGTTCGTCCATAGAAAGGTCTACTTCCACAGAGTAATATGTAAGATATGACACCAATGCTCCATATATCTGCTTCAGTGCCATATGATCTGTGGAGTACTTCAGGTGCAACGTAGTATGCACTTCCTACCACATCGTTGAGACGCTGATCTGATTAAATACATCAACACAGTCCTTTTGTCAGCTCCCTAAGTAAAACTCTAGAAGCAAAGAAAGAGGAACAAAGTCAAAGAACGTTACCGAATCTGGAGAAGTCAGATAAACCAAAATCTATGACCTTGAGTACTGCATCCTCATTTTTGCTTGTATAAAGAAAGTTCTGGATACAAAGAGTGGAGGGTTTACTTAAGAAACAAGCTACACAGTTATGATATTGTAGAAGCAGAAAGTGTATACCTCAGGCTTCAGGTCACGGTGCACAACACCTTGAAGATGGAAAAAAGCAGTTGCAGATAGAATCTGCACAAGTATACGCTTAGCATCTGCTTCTGGAAACCTACCGCCTCTGTTGTAAGATATATATATAGTCAGTACAAGTTTAGTACTCCATATTCAATACAAAGCTAAGCTAATTACAGAAAGAAAAAAAAAACAGAATGATTTTTATTTTATTTTTTACCTTTGCAAAATTCTATCCAGTAACTCTCCACCTTCACATAACCTGGAATCATATTGGAGATCAGTGTCTAGACTGTTCATTGCTCTATAAGAAAATTACTAGAAACATAACTTTAAGCCACAAAAGAATCTTCTAACTCTTTAACTCAAGGAGATTACCATTAACTAGACAAAGACATACTTACTCCATAACAAGAAAGACATGATCTGCGTCCTCAAACACATCGTAGAACTTAACCATATGCCTATGTCCAGACAGAGCTTTCAGCAGTTTCACCTCTCGACGAACATCTTCAATGGATAGAGCTGTTGTCATCTGAAACAAACCCCTCAAATTCATCATCATATAACACATTTTATCAATACAAGAACATATATTTGACCGTCCATAACTCAAAATTTCACATTGTCACAAAGCATGTGAAAAGAGAAAGAGACAGACCTTGGCTTTAGCGATGATCTTGACTGCTACCGTTTGCCCTTTGATCTTCCCCTTCTTGGCTTTAGCCCAACACGTATGACCGAAATGCCCTCGACCAACCTCCTTCCCTAGCTCGTACTTCCCTTCAAAGTTCTTGGAGAATCCAAAGTTCTTATCCAACCTCTCACCGTTCTCGCCGGCTCTCCCGTGATCATCATCGACTTCCTCGCTATCCTCAGGGATAGGACCGTCTCGAGGCTGAGGAGCCGCACCTCGTCGCCGTCTCAGAGCCGCAAGAATCGGTTTCGCAGGTGAAGGAGGCGGGAACGGCCATTTAAACTTTCTTCCCGGAGTTCTCGCTGGAGATGGAGATACTCCCGCCGGCAACGGGCTTTGAAATGGGCTAATGGTGTAAGGGTTGACTTCGGTCGAGCCAGACGCCACTGGAGAGTTTTGAACTGATGTATGGTGGTTGTTTTGAAGCTGGCCGGCTCCATTGGGGACATCGCCGTCGTTATCTTTAACGGTGGAAATGTTTCGGCTGTAACAATGACCCATCGTTGCCGGATGTTTTGAAGTCAAACTAGTTGATCGTTAAAAAGTCAATCATCCGACAATGAGTCGAATAGTAAGCTTTGGAGATCAACAGAAGACAAAAGAATGTTTAAACGACTGATGAGGAGACAGGAGAACAAAAAGAAAAACAAGGCGATATGATTTAATAATTAATTAAATTATTACAAAACAAAGTTTAAGTTCAAGAAGTTTTGTAAGGAAAGTTAACGGAAGAGAAGGCGTTGAAAAATGCCACCGGTGGTTTGGGACAGCGACAGCGACGGAAACGTGACTCCTACAACAGCCAGGTGAGCATGGTGACCTTATTTTATTACTGTGTGTTGCTGTAATTTTTTTAATAAAAAACCATTATAGTGTGTTAGACATCTTGATACTATAGAAATTAAAAGTTAATCAAACGAAAAAGGAAGAAGTAGAAGTAGAAAGATTTAAATACAAAATCAAACAAAAATCTTTTACAATTTTATTTACAAAAAAATAGAAAGGGTTTATCTGCTAGAGTAACGTAAAGTGAATATAGTAATAAATGGTAAATAAGAGAAAATTATGTTTTTTCATAGTTGACTAGAAATATTATTCCTATTTTGCAACACGCGGAAAACAAACAAGTTATGACTACCTACTAATCTATTTAAATTCTAATAATTAAATCCATTTGACATCGAAATAGTCACGTCGTTTGAACTTTGAAGAAGTCTAATAAATATATAATTGTTTTTCTTTTGAGAAACATATATTGACAATTGTTTGGTGCTGAAAAGAACTAGAAATATTTTTATGGGTCAATCAATAAATCGAAATAATAAACGTGGGTTTGGACTTTTAGCACTAAAGAAGTCTGAACTGATAACTGCCTAGTCTGCCAGGTGCATATAATTAAGGAAAACCAAAATCTACTGTCAAACCGGTTAACCTGTTCAATCAACTTCCCATAACCATCCAGTTAATTTAGTGTTGAACATCCTCGTGAGTCCTGATCGTCCATTTTCCTATCGTACCAAAAGTAACCATCGGATTGCGGATTATCTTTGTGAAATGACAATCGTTTTCTAACCAATCTTAATCTTGGTTCATTTTCATCTACACTGGTCTGGTTTGATCTTTGCCTTGGTACGCTTTGTGGTCGGAATCTAGCAACGGCTGAGGCAGTGGTAGACATGTAATTTGGTAGCGTCTGCGCTTGCCTGGTGAAGCGAGAATTTCCACGTGGTGTTCGGTCTTTGAGTTGGTGTGAGTATGTATTGCATGTATCGATTTCAACTATCTTGACCGGTTCAACGATTGTCTGATCTGTTGACATTCTTCTTCCCGATTTCTTGATAACCAAACCGGTTTAGTCTACTTGGTCTTTTGTCTTCTAATTCGCTTTCACTATGTGCTTCTCTCGGTGTGGTTCTCCACATCTTTATATGTAAAAAAGACCGGTTATTAATTAATATTTTAAAAGTAAATGTGGAAAATCGAAAATTATAATAATCATTATATATGTTTTGATTTATATGATGGACCTGTTTAGAGAAAGCACGAGACAGGGTAGTTCCGTCGCCGGGACTGGCCGTGAGTTTCTTCCGGTGATCTAGAACCCGAGTCTGAACCCGAACCAAAGCCTGAACTCGAAGAAAAGTAATGCTAGCTCGTCTACGCACGTTGTGGCCTCTCACTAGGGCTTGTAGTAGCACAACTCCTTTTAGGGCCTTGAACGCCTTTCGTGCCTTGAGTTACAAGTCAATAAAATTACAGGTTCATCTATAAACTGAATAACTGATACATATTTGAATATTTCAGCATAACTTTATACCTCAATTTGGTTTAAAATTTATGAAAAATAATCTTTAAAATTTTCAAGTTTGTGTGGTGACTATTTTCCTAAAACTGTGTTACCAAACAAACTGATATATAAAATAAAAGTATAGAGGGTGCATGGAATAGTAAGTAATGAATTTACCAGGCATCCTCGGAAGGCTGTCTGAATGAGAATAGCAGCCAAGTGTCTTTTAAGGTAGATAGATGTCCGACAGAAAAAGACGGCTTCCTTGGCCGCCGGAGACGCTGCTTTCTCTATTTCCGCCGCCGCATTCACATCAACAGCGGCAGAACTAGTGTTGCCGGCATTTTTAATGTTTATTCCGACGTCTCTAGCACATGCTTTCTTGAATAGCCATCTTCCTTTTCCTCTCTTCTGCACCACCCCAAATTATTATTATTTATAAGCTTTTGAGTATGAAGATATATGTAAATCCCCAAGTTCCAAGTTTTAGATCCGTTTATATATTGCAAAATTTTTAGTCCATTGAAAATCAGTGTTGATGCTAATGAAGATTGTTTTTCAATTATACTAACTTAAAGTGAAAAAGGTAGGTTTTGGGAATATATTGAATAAAAAGATGTAAATATTAGTGTATATAGTATGAATGAAGATTAGGAAAAAAAAACAAAAACTGTCTCTAAGATTAAGTGTGAAACAAGTACCTTTTGTTGCTGTTGTTCCTCTTCGTCTTCTTGGACAAGGCTGTTGTCTTGTTGACGTTCTCTTCTTCTGGGACATTTCTTCTCCGGTGACCGGAAAACATTCTTAACCGCCGTCAGCCATGAACTTCCGCCGTTCTTCCCCATCAAGATCTACCTCGTCTGCTTAATCTTTGTTAGCTACTGTCACTTTCTTGGTAATACGGAACATGTAAGGAATGGTTGAGCAAAGAAGGAACACTCTCCTTTATAAATGAAGAGCAGGAACCTTTTTGTAGCTCAATATTAATATTTATTTAGTGATGTAATAGAAAGTGAAACTCGGATCTATGTTGATCTTAATGTATTGGTATACTAATTTATTTATTATTCTGGTTGGTTTAGTGTCCCGTATGATAGTTCCATTCAAAAGTGTACTTATCCCCTATCTCTTTAGCTACAACAAGAACAAATATGTTTTGTCACGTACGTGCTAGTTAGCAGGGATAGGCATTTTATATGTTAAATTGTTTTGATTTGTTGTTCGTTAGGATTTAACTCGAAAAAATTGGATATCCGTAATTTTTAGAATATCCGTTAAAAATAAAGCTAAATCACAGATATTATTTTTTTTTAAAAAAATATTTGCTTCATTATGTTTATTATGCAAATAAATGTATATTTATGATTAAATATATCGTTTGAAAATGCATAATCTCATATGTTTATTAATTTAACTTATAATTTTTATTTTAAAACTACATATAGAATATTAAATTAAGAAAATAATATATTTTTTTGTAACAAAACTAAAGTTTTATTTTAAAATTGTTTTATAAAGTTTTTATTAACTTTAAAAATTTAGAAAACATATAGTTTTATTAAGTTTACTTTTTTTATATTGTGTAAAGATGTTTTTTTTAAAAAAACTTGTATATTTTTTTATAGATTTACATGTAATGATGAAAATAGATGAAGAATCCGTCAATATCTGTAAATATTCGTAAATTTCCGTTAATTTTTCGAATATCCAAAAAATCAAATATCTATGTTTTTTGAAGTAAAATAAATAAAATAAATATTTATAAAATACAAATCAAATCATAAATACTAAAATTATGGTAGTTATTAATCGGTGCTCACCCCTACACGGTAGCCATCACAAGTAACGGCCAAATGCAGAACGAATATCGAATATTGTAGATATAAAACAAACATCTTGCTTACCGAAAAAACAAACAAACATATAATGTATCCGGGAAAGCTGCGAGAAAGAAGAAAAATGTTGGGAGTACGAAGAATAACGAAGCCGAAATTACAAAAAAAAAAAAAAGTTAAAGGTAAAAGGAAACAAAAGAAGAGTGGAATAGGCAGGTAGGCATGCTTTGTGTTTACAAATTAGATAGCTTTGTGTCAGAAACAACACATTATTTGTAACATGAAAGAATGTGAAATGCATCTCTCGAGAGTGCACAAAGCTGTTCATCCTCTTCTTTCGTTATGTTATTCATATTAATCATTTCTTTAGCCATTTAACGTCGCTATCTTACTTGTTTATCATCATTTTGGGTATTCACTGTCGTCGTAGTTTCGATTTTCAGGATGGTGCCAACACAAAAAGATAAATATAATACTTTTTTTTTTTTTTTTTTTTTTTTTTTTTTTTTGTTAACCCAGGAGGTGTCCGGGCCTTCGGCCCAAATAATCCCCCCAGGCCCGCGGACCGGCCGGCGCTAATACCCGTTTCTGGCGTAAAGCATCCCTCCCACGGTGGGTCGAACCCAGGAGCACAACAGCACCAACGCCTGCGCTTAAACCAACTGGGCTGCCACATCCGTGGTAAGATAAATATAATACACTATTCTATTCTTTTTTTTTTGAAAAGAATAATATTCTATTCAGTCTTCTGTTACTATATTTACATTTGTTAGCATAATCAAAGCCGGCCCTTGGACCAAGCCAATGAAACAGTCGCTTCCAGCCTTTTTATTATAAAGATATTTTCAGCCACAATTTTCTTAAATTCTTCTTTAGTCTAGTGGTAAAATCTAAAAGTTATAGTCTTTCTTTGAGTAACCAAGGTTCAAAACCCCATAAAAACAGCCATTTTTTTTTTAATTTGCTTTTAGCCATAGATTTTTTAGAGTCGGCTCTGAGCATAATCATATAGTATGAAAATATAGATTTCCAACGGTGAGATGATAAAGCCTTTTCTTTTGCGGTAAAAAGTTATGATAAACACTGATAAAAAAACTGGTAAAAATAGGTAATATTAAGAAGTGGTGATGCTTATAAGATAACAATTTAACCATATTTTTAATTGTTAAGGGCATCATGGTTACATTCATTTTTTCTTTCAAAATAATTGTTCCTATAGTTTCTCTCATTTTCCTCTCAAAAAACTACTCCAAGTGTATATTTTGTTAATACCTATTATTAAATTTTAATAATACTTTTTATTTTCAAAACTTACAAACTTTACCCAACAATAATTATATTTTAAATATATTTTATTATATACTTATGTTTAGTTTTTAGTAGAATATACAATTATTTATATAAATTTATAGTTGTGTTAATAACTAAAATTATGTAAACATTTAAAGATCAATTTATAATAAAAATAGTTAAACATCAAGATGAGAATGTAAATAGTATTTTCTCAAGTCATGCATAAAAAGCTCTTAGATCAAAATACTTAATAAAATAGTTTGATTACTAATTAATTTGATTAACAACAATACCAGTCAAAAGAATTGTAAAACGTTTACCAAAAAATCATAAGAATTGTAAACACAACAAAAGTAAAATGCGCAAGGTAAATGGAAGTACCGAACTTTCTTTCTTCCTCATAGTGTTTTTGTTTCTAATTTTAAAATCATTTTTACTACAAATAATAGAAATAAAAAAAGAAGAAATTTCAATTCTACCACAAATTTAATACCACTTTACAAATTTATCTTTAATGAATGACAATTTTTCAAAAATACTTTAACTTTTTTGATGAAAATAGACTTAATTAATTTTAAAAAATATTTATAAAATTTAAAAACTCAACTTCACCCATTTAACACTAAACCCTAAACAATAATTAATAAAGTATAAACTCAAATATTAATATATTTTAATAGTATATATTTTTGCAAAGTGATACTTAGTTTATTCTATTTTGGTAATTTTTCATAAAAAACTAGTTTTTACAATAAAAAACGGATGATAAAGTATCTGGACCATAAAAAAAAATCTAGTTGTGAACTTTGTAAGTTGTTTTTTTTTTGTAAGTTAAAATAACAAAAAGCATCATATGATGCGAAATATCTAACGAACGCTCAGCAGCACACAATGCAAAGAAGAAGAAATGTCAAACTAGACCCCGAGTTCGGACAAGATCTTAACGGAGATCAAGAATCAAGAACCAAAAGGAAACAGTGAACTGCTCCAAATGTCTTCAATAAAATAATCCAAAAATGGTACTTGGACAATAACAATAACAAAAGCAAAAAACGAAACAAATCTTTGTTTTTGGGGACTAGGAGGAGAAAGTTAAAGACCAAAGTTGTTCAAAGATACCGGGCAGGCTCTGCTGTGACTGCGAAACAAACTTAAAATAAAAGAACTAAAACGCCTCAACTACCTTTTTCTTCTCTAGACTTCTTCTTCTCATGCTTTCTTTCTTTTTCTCTATATACTTATCTTTTGGGATCTCCAGCAACAGCTTTGCCATAATTTCATTTGCATTCAGTGTGGTGAAGGTGCGGCCTTACTGGTGTCTTTGATGGGCTTACCCTTCAAACACATACACACACACAGATGATTATAACATTCCCAAAATTCTGTTATTGACATCAAGGGGATAAAAAGAATAAAAAGATAAATCTTTACCTTATTTGGAGTGCGCCCAAGACAATGCCACTGCAGTGAAGAGCAGCAATTGCACTCTCCGCCTGAGACATTAGAACAAAGTCTGAGTTCCATTAACAATTATAGTGTCCATAGATGAAATGAACCAAACGAGAGTGAACTAAAATATGTAAACTTCATATCCAAGTTTATGCATCTAACTCTTTGAGATTCAAAGAAACTTAGAGACGATCTTTAAACAGTAGAATACTAACTAGCAACTGAAACTAGCCAATCTCCCAAAATCGGAACAGGTTAACTAGGCAAGGAGAGTTACCATTGGCAAACTCAACAAAAGCGAAGCGGGTTTGGTGGTGATAGTCTCCAAGCCTCAGACGATGAACCTACAATAGATGTGAGACAATGTTTGATTAGAAAACACAGATACACACAAATATATATATAAGCGTTAAACCATCCATCACATCACATTCCAAACCAAATCCTTACCTCTCCGCAGAGCATTTCAAGAAGCCTTTCAAGTCAGTTTGACTAACCTGCACATTCCAGACACAAAGACATTGATGAAAGTTAGTTTCTCTAATACTTTGAACAGCTAAAACAGTTTCTCATGGAAATCAAACTACCCGCTTGTCAATGTTGGTACAGTAAACAGTCCTCACGCACATCTCACGCTCATCCTCAGACTGGAATACAGAATCATCACTATGCTCAAGCTTTGATTAAACTGATAAGCCAAGTTAAAAACCAAGACTAATGAACCTACCCGGGAAGGAAAGTGGGGTTAACAGGGGCAATAGCGGTTTTGGAAGGAAGCACCTTAAGAGGGTAAAAACCAAGCACTGTTCCTGACATGCTCAAAGCAGCTCTAGCTCCCTCTGCAGCAATGTATCTATACTAGTTAAGAAACAGTACTGTCAAAAAGAATCTCAACTAGTAAAGAGAGGTAAAATGTACCTTCATTGGTGAATTCAACAAATGCGAAACGGAGGACAGACTTTGGATCACCGCATACACGGCAATCAACAACCTTTAGATCCCAAAATGAGAAAAGGATCATATGAGGAACGAGTACTTTGCAGATAAAAGCATTCTAAACATAGCAAAAGACCATTTAAGTACCTGTCCACAATTAACAAAGACACCTGCAAGGTTCTCCTCGGTAACCTAAACACACGAAACAAATTAAGAGAGGCAGTGGTTATACAACTGGATTCTTTTAGGAGAAAATGGTATCAAAAGCCAATAACTTCCCTATATTTTTTACCTGCTGATCGATGTCAGAAACATATACAGTTCTCCTGATGACATCTTCCTTCTGAGCCAAGCTGGTTTCTTTGTTTATTCTTCTCTTCCCTTGGTCAAAGCTCCTCTCTGTAGCCACAACAGGTAAAACAAGAATAAAAAAAGAATTACAAATTTGATGTCACACACTTTCTTTACGTGTCTAGCAGATGATAGACAATGTCAAGACAATTTGAAAATATTTACACAGAAATGATGTATACTTTCAAGTTAAGACGTGAAAACTTCAACAGTCATACACATAATAAAAGGAATCGTAACTCTAGCAGAAAAAAGGCAAACGGCCAAACAACTGTAACTTAACAAACCACACTCAAAGTATTGCTTCTCAAACAATGATCAAGCGATAGGACTCAAAGAACACGTAAAGCTCTAAACTTTCTGTTATTCTGTTTCCTTGAATTTGTCAACACACAAGCTTCTCAATCAACAAAGAAGCTACCACCACATCATGGTAAACAAACAAACACAAAAGCTCAAACTTTATGTTATTGTATCATCAAAATCTAAATCAGAAACTTGCAAATGATAATTTACTCAGAAACCAAAACAACACAACGAATGAAGAACCAAAACTGTCCTTTCAGACATAGCAAACACACAAAAACTCATCAAACATCACACAGAGATCAAAATCCAGCGAGAATGGATGAGAACATATATATATGTACCCTTCTAGCCAAGATGATCACTCCCATCTGTAGAACTGTTAGTAAACCCTGATCCATTTCTCAAAACCCCAGATTGAGTTCGAGCAAGTGAAGGAGGAACAAACTCCTTAGCCATGGGGTTGAGCTTAGAAAACGCATCAAGACAAATCTTTGATCTCGCTCTTGAGACTCCCTCCACCATTTGGAGTGGTCTGAGTCTGACCCTTTTGAGGAATCTCATTGGTCCGATCGTCGGAATCTGGACTCGGAGGATCCGATGAGTCAAGAGAGGAGGAATCGGAGTTAGGGCTTTGATCATCAGGACATGAAGGCTTCGTGTCGGCTGCTGAAGTGTTGTTGTCTAAATTCTGAGCAGAGAATCAAGTTGACACCAGCATTCTCAGAGACGGCCATGATCGGACCTAAAGAGGTGAGAATCTCCACAAGATCAGACACAAAGTTACAAGCTTTGCCGATCGCTGCATCAAAATAAAAATCAAAGTGAGAAAGAGAATTGAAAACAAAACAAAACACATAGAGAGAGATTATGAATTGATACGAAACCTGAGACTTATCAATGGTTTTCCATAAATGAGAAAAGCCCCAACTTTAAATCAATGAGCAGAACAGCCACTGAACACAAAGCAAAAAAATAATATATATATATATATATATATAAGGGAATAATTATAGAGAAAATTAAAGGAGAGCTTTTTCAACAAAAGAATTAAAGGATAAATCGAACTGTAATTATAAATTAATCTCTCCTTTAAGAAAAAGATCTATGTTTTAGAAAAAAAATCATTTCAAAAAGATATATATTTTATCTTTTTATTACATTAATTAATAAAATTTTAAATTTTAAAATATTTATTAAATCTTATTAGTTAAAAATTATAAAAATAATTAAATACAGAAAATAAGAAGTTACTAACTAAAACTTTATATATTTTTTTAACAGTGTGAAAATTCTAAACTATTTTTTTTTTCCGAAACAGAGGAAGTAATTAACTTACTAGTAGATACTTTTCTTTCTTGCTCAAAATTAAATGCACTACTAATTTTATTTGGTTCATGATACATATATGCCTGTGATTTCTTGCTCAAAATTTTATGTCTTTTACTTTATCCTTTAAACTTCTTCCTTTTGGTTTTAAATTTTAACTAAAAATAATAATTATAATTATAAATAAATTGTTAATTACAAATTGTGATAATTTTAAAAAAGAAAATTTGCATCTGTCTTATCCATTTAATCAAGTAGTTGAACTATTTATGGTTACATTTTAAAACTTTTAAATTTACCATATGTTATATGAACTGTTTAAAAGTTGCATATTTTAATAATAATTGAGAATATTTCTCATTATTTAATGCATCAATGTTCATGATGATCTTATTAAATTATATGAACTCTAATACATAAATCATTTAAAACTTTAGGTAGAACACATCTCTAATATATTTCAAATTTTGATATTGATTAAAAACTTAAAATTACTATAATTTTATTATAACCAGCTCACCAAATCATAAATGAGATCTTTTTAATCTTATAGAAATCTTCAAAATACATTCAAAATGTAAATTCGTAACTAAATTTCTAATCTGCTAGTATTTACTAGCATGTCGTTGCATTGGAGAAATAAAACATATTCGTTCGTATTATTGATGGCTTATATTATATAATTTTATTTTTTAAAAGTATATAAATATATTAATAATTCTGAATTAGTGATAAAATATAATTAATATTAATATACATTCGGTTATTTTTTATAAAATAAAAAATAAAATTCTAGCTTTTTATAAAATTAAAAATAAAATTATATCCCTTTATAAAATGAAAATAAAAATTCTATACTTATATATATACAATAATATATCATCTAAATAAACATAAAAATATTTAAAAATCAGAATTAATAGAAATTAAATATAAAATAATATTAAATATTATTTTCATATATATATATATATATATATATTAATTTATTTAGTAATAAAATGGAATTCCAATAAGAGAAAATGTAAAATGTAAACTATAAAATTATTGTGTTTGTAATAGTTATATAAACATTTAAATATATGACTAACATTATAGTTATACTCCAAAATTATAGTTTATATAATAAAATTTATCAATAACTTACTTAGACCATCACTACGAAACTTTAATAAATGTATTTCATTAAACTAATGATAAAATATTTATAACCACTTTAATCATAATATCTTTCGATATTTTTTATTTTAAATATAAATCTATACTATTAAAATATAAGTTATGACTTCTTTTATGTGTGATTATTTTAGTTGGACATTCCTTTAAAAATTGATAAATGTATTCTTTAAGATTAATAATATCAAATATGTGTAAGTACCTTAATCAAAATATCTTTTCAATTAAATTAATATATATATATATTTAAATTCTAATAAATTTAATAAAGAAATAAATTTACAAGATCTTATTTTTTTTAAAAAAATATGTAAATATTTCCACTAATTTCATAATTATAATAAAATATTATTATACATTAACATATATTCGATTATCATTTAGTACATGAAAATAAAAATGCTATCATATGTGTATTCATTTTATCATCTTAATATATCATATTAAAATTATTATACTGAATTGAATATAATAAATTATATTAAATTGATATATTTCTATATTTTATTTTCAAATATATAAATATTTATGTCAAAAATATAATATATTAGTGAAGCGGGTTAACACACTATACTATAGTGTATATGTATGCAATTTAAATATTTTAAAATTTCCTATATATAAGAATATTTTATCGAGCATAAATAAACATAAAAAGATAAAATATAATCTAGAATTTTGAAATGCGGGTAAAAAACATAATTTTGTTTTAAAATATGTTGTTTTATGCATATATTGATTCGTTTAATAATCAAATACAAATCTAATAAGAAAAATATATAATAAGAGGCAACAAATACATGTAATGATTTTAAAAAAGTGATTAATTACGATACATAATATTTAAAATTATTGTATTTAGAATATTTATATAAAAATTTAAAAATATGTCACTAATAATTTAAAATAAATATCTATAAATATATAAATGAAAACAAACATCCGCGCGGATCAAAATCTAGTATACATGTATATACTTTGGATTAACTAATCTAGACTTAGCGTTTAGAGTTATAAGGTAGAATTTTAGAGGTGAAGTTTAATTTAAAAAAATTAAAATTTCAAAAAAAATTTCTGCAGAGTAAAATTTTCAAAATAATTTTTTTTGTTTATTTTTTGTGTGAGGTTTATTTTTGTAACAGAAAATTAAAAATATATATTTGAGAGATTTACAATATAATAATGGTTAAATTTTAAAAATAATATAATATTTTTTTTAAAAAATAATAATAAGTTAAATTAGTAAATTTAGAAAAGTATAAACTGTTATTAATAATTAATTATAAATTCGTGATATAATATACTTAAAATACTTTTTAATAGAAAATGTGAATCAAGCTATACATGTTGTTTTAATTTTTGAAGAGAAAAATGAAGTTAACCATTGAAAATGTTCTAGAAAACCTAGTGACATATATATCCTTAGTTTTTGACTTTTTTTTTTTAATTTTGATGACAAAAATGCATTTTTTTAATTTTTAATGGAGTTCTTTGTTAATAAACAAATTTCTTAGGGACCTAAAAAGAAAAAGAAAAGAATTAAGGGAAAGTAGAAAGGGCAATTCTGGTAATTTACATAAGCTCATGTATAAACCAAACCCTAGATAAACAAACTTTGAATGGCCGACATATCTAATTATCAAGAGCCTTGGTTCTTCCGAATCTTGTCCGGTGCTGCTAATCCCTGGTACTAAGTCCTACACATCTCTCTCCCTCTCTCTCCGTTCATTTATCGTATTTTGTTTTGTTTGAGCGTTACTGTTGTGTTTGATTTCATTCATGGAATTGTTAAGGTTTTGTTCGGTTATCTTTGAACTTCCGTTGCGCTCCGTGAGAATATACTCTTTCTTGTTTCCAAGAAGATTGTTCTTGAATTATTTCAAGACAGTTAAAAGTTTTGGGCTTTGGTCGTGGGGTTGTCTATAATCTATGTATGTTGATATGTTGAGTTCTTTGGTTTCTTCCTGATCTTTAAACAATTAAGGGCTCTTTTGTATTGCTGGGGCTCTGAATTATAAAGTTTCCAACATTTTTCTACTCTGTAAAGGTATCAGTTGTGCTGAATGATATAATGTTTTGAGTAAGGAAGGTAGATGCATGAGGCTAATGTTACATGATGTCATGACACATGCTTTCTTTATTTTAGATGGCAAGCGCTTGGAACATGAGCATTGCAATGGTTCATAGGGATATAGAGAGGGAATGGGAGATCAATGTGGACTTGTTTCATTTTTATATTTATTTAAGTTTTGGAGATTCTTCCTCTCTTTGTGACGAGTTTGTTTACTTAGTCTTGGGAAGATTTGGAGGAAAAAATAGATTTCAAAATTTAATAATAGCTTTTTGGAGCACATTGGAGCAAACAAGCATTTTTGGAGCTTGTGGAGCACTGCTCTTACCATGGATTGCTCTCACTTGGTTTGCTTTATATATTTTTGGTCTTATCATTATCATCTTTTCTATGTGCTGATGCAGTGAGGCTGATCTGGAAGCTTCTGAGTGGAGATTCTTTGTCATTAGGAATAATTTTGGTCCTTTATTTATTTGTTTTCTTTTATTTGTATCTGCAGTTACGTCTCTGCTTTGTTGTAACAACCTTTGCAAACAATGAGTGGTCGGTTTTCTCGTCCATCTATGTTGGTAACTTGCCCGGCGACATTAGGGAGTCTGAGATTGAAGATCTCTTCTACAAGGTCAGTTCTTGCTACTTTTTTTTATTCAGTTGGTTTTGCATGGCATCCCCACTGTTGTAAGAGAATGTTTTGAATGGGTTTCTCAACTACAGTATGGCCGCATAGTTGATATTGAGTTGAAGGTTCCACCTCGTCCTCCATGTTACTGCTTTGTTGAGGTACGTCTCTTTGTTTCGAATTAAATACATTTACAAGATATGTTTATACTTAACCAAGGTCTATGTTGGATGTTTGTAGTTTGAGCATCCTCGTGATGCGGAAGATGCGATCGATGGCCGTGATGGGTATAACTTTGACGGCTGTCGTTTGAGGGTAATCTAGCATTTGTTACTTCCTTACCAACTTTCAGTCTGATTTGCATTGCCTTTTGATGTTTATATATTATAGTTCTCTTGTGTTTCTAATCATTATGAATGCAGGTTGAGCTTGCCCATGGTGGTCGGGGACAGTCTTCAGGTGATCGTCGTGGCGGTGGTGGATACCGTGGAGGAGGTGGTGGCTATGGTGGTGGATCTGCCCGGTTTGGTGTCTCAAGACACTCTGAATTCCGAGGTTTGTGTAATTTGCTGTTGGTGAAATTTGATTAAATCTTCACCTCTTACTCAAATGTTGGCTATGTGCAGTTATTGTACGTGGGCTCCCATCATCTGCTTCATGGCAAGATTTGAAGGTGTGTTGATTATTAATGTTTCGGTTGCAACATTTTGCTGTCTACTTTTATCAACTTCTTCATATTAAACCATCGTTTCAGGATCATATGCGAAAAGCTGGAGATGTGTGCTTTGCTGAGGTCACTCGAGACAGTGATGGTGGCGTTGGTTTACATTTTATTATCTTACCCTTCTTAGGTTCGAACAGTGCGTTTAGTATATTGTATTTGGTTTTTCCTTACACACGAGTATTTTAACAATTATGATCAGGAACGTATGGTGTTGTTGACTACACCAATTATGATGACATGAAGTATGCGGTATGTTTCCACTGCTCTTCTCGTCTTGCTGCATATCAAAGCTATGAAGTGTATAGTTTTCGATGCTCAAAGCTTATGACTTAATTGTTCAGATAAGGAAGCTTGATGATACAGAGTTCAGAAACCCCTGGGCTAGAGGCTATATCCGGGTACCGTTCTAACTGTGTACCTTTATGTTTGCCTTCTTTAGACTGTAAAACATAAAAATATGTTGTTTGTATTCTTATGTGCAGGTTAAGAAGTATGAAAGCTCCCAGTCAAGAAGCCGAAGCCGAAGCAGAAGCAGAAGCAGGAGCAGGAGCAGGAGCCGTAGCCGAGGCCGTGGTCGCAGCCCTAGCCGCAGCGTTAGCAGAAGCAGGAGCCCAAGAAAGGATCTGAGGTCCGTTTGTTAACACTGAACCTTGTATTTATATCTCATTTTGAGCAATATCTTATCAAATCTTTATTGCAGCAAATCACCAAGACGTTCCCTTTCAAGATCCATATCAAAATCTAGATCACCATCTCTTGACAGGGAGAAGAGTCCCCCTAAGTAATTTCTCATCCCCTGTCTTATATATATATATGTATATTTCTTTCTTTTATTTCTGTGTTAAAAATGATTTATAATTCTTATTTTACATTTTAGGGCAATGTCGAGATCGAGGTCCAGGTCTCTTTCAAAATCTCCTGCCAAGGTGAACATATAGAATGCTTATATACCCTTGAGTTGTATGCAAAAGGCCCAATATACCAATCTGAAACTTGCTGAAAATTGTCTCCTCAGGTTCAGGAAGGGAGTGAGTGAGTGATGGCGCTGCTGCGAATCCTCATGGCAAAGATTGTAATTTGTTTTCTAGACTATTAGTTCTGGATTCTTTTATGTCTCTCTGCTACTACATTGATCCTACTGTTTGGGAGTTTAAGACACTAGGCTTGAGTATTGAGATCATACTCTTATCAATCAAACTTTTTCTAATACATTTAATATCCTTCGGTTCATTCGCTATAATCAAACGCTCTCTCCCATCCAGGCGGCATTTCGTACTCTCTTGTGGGTTATGAACACCACCATTCTCCTAAGTCACCAAACCATGTCCTTTGAGTCTGATTACCTGCAGCTTGTTAACCTCATAAACATTGAAGAAGATGAAAAATGGCCATCTTTAATTGACTGAATAAGAAGATTTTATACAATTTGTTCTAAATCTTATTTTGCTCTATTAGTTTTATTCTTCATTCTCGAACGAACCTTCTTACGAAAAAGACCGATCTCGTAATTTGATATTCTCCCATGTACATCCTTGGGTTTCAAATGGGTCGGCCCTAGAAGCCAACTCTTTGGAATCAAGTTAATAAAATATAGAAGTTTCGTTGTAAAAAAAATATCCTAAAATCTTAATGCATTAATTCTTCTTCACCAAAAGGTCTAAAGTTCAAACCTCAGAAAATGTAAATTATGCATATTATGGAGAAAATAGTTACAAGAAACCTCATCATGGTGCAAGACGTACCCTCAAGCATGGATTTCATAGGACGGATTTCATAGGACGGTTCAAGATGGTACAGCTAGACGTGGATTCTCATAGGACATCTAGAATTATCAGCTGTAAAAATATCTGTAATATTATCATAGTTTGTAACAACATAATTAACTAGACATTAACAAAAATCTTCATGCATTTTGTTCTCTAAATCCATTTTGCGTACCTCTATTTGTAAATGTTATCTTGAGTCTTTCATGTTAAACTTCAGTTTTTCTTAATTCTTGAATATTCCAATACACAATTAAATCTGTTTTTTTTTTCCTCGAATAGTCAGAGTAAGGCTGGACATTCAAGGGATTAATCAGATTTTGGTTTAGATTGAATCGGGTTTGAGGTTTTTGGATTTATAGATTTCAGCCTCATTTGGATATTATAAAAGTTTGGGACTCGGTTTAGGCTTAACTGGGCTCAATTCGAATTTAGTAGCATTTCAAAAAACCAGTTGAACCCAATATAATTTCTAGTTTTAGATTATAATCGATTTCGGTTCCAAAATCTTGTTTTGTACTTAGTAGTTAGACCCGAAAACCAGATAAAGATCCAATGATACAAAGAAGAAAAAATTGAAATCCAGAAATGAGAAATGTTATTGTCACAACTCTTTTTGGTTCTTGTATAATTTTCGACAAGTAAAATTAGAGAGTACAAGACAATAAAATTAAAAAAAAAAACTCAAAACTATGTGCAAACATATTATATCTGATAAATAAAAGATAAAAAAAATATTGAACCTGATAAACTCGATTATAGAAAAGAAAGAAGAGCAACAAATATCGAAATACATTTAATTAAGTATTTAGGTAAATTATTCATGTAATAAATATTTATTTTAAGTATTCAATAAAATATAAGAGTATTTAGGTACTTATTCAGGATTGAAATTGGATTTGGTATGGATATATTTTTTTTTTTTTGAATTTTCAGTTTCTTTAGGATATGCATTGAGTTTCGAATTCGACTCATAACCTAGAATACTATAGAACAAATCTCATTCGGTATTTATATCGAATTTTGTTGGTTCGAATTAGATTCATTTATATCAGGTTGAATTCAATTTAAATCTTCAGATTCTATTTATTTGCCCATTTTAGAGATTAACGTATGTGGACGTAATGAGTCTTACAATTCTCAGTTTATCTATTTTCTGTCCGAGAATATCTAATTATGTGCATTTTGTCTGTTACGTTACAACACCACAAAATTTATATCATAACATAATGTGCCTGTTTTTGGACCAGAACCAAAAAATAATATTTTTATTAACTTGAGGTATCTCAAGTTTATAGAAGAGTCTAAACTAATTTCCAAATAAAAATACAATCTACGGATAGATCTTCTCTTAGGATATTCAAATGCATTGTAAACAAAGATTTGTTGGCATGTCCACATGTAAAGTTAATAATTTTTCACTAAAAGTAAATTAGTCCCTAATCTAAATAAACATTACAACTCATCATCTTATAGAAAACCTTGAACCAGAAAGAGATGCAACCAGCTAATTTTTTAAGATCATTACAAATATATTTTAATGATCGTGAATCAAGAGTATTGAATAAATAAAAAAACATTTTATTTATAAATAAATATTTAAAATTTATTTTTCATTCGACATGCATAATTTTTAAAAGAATAAATTAATTGACTAACTTTGTTTCACTTAGGAATTATCACTAATTAATTAATAATATTATAAACTTAACTCTTAAATTTAAAATTAACAAAAATCAAAACTCTGAGTTTATACTAGAACACTAATAACAAAAATAAACTATTATATGAACAAAAATCAAAACTCTGAACTTATACTAGAACACTAATTTTTAGAGAGATATTTCTTATTTCACATCTTTACAATTTTACTTCATTCGAGTTATCACATTCTTTTACATAGTATATTTATATACTATGTTAATATTTTATTATTCTCATGCTTGTCCTAATATTCATTTTAGGCTTGATTAAGAAATTTTCTTCACTAAAGCATTATATATTTGTACACCAAGATTACAATGGCTCCTCATTTAAAAAATTTCCAGAATCAGTAGTGTCGGATCAAATTAAAAAAACTGAGTACAAAAAACATACGACATTTATTCAAAAATATTTGCAATCATCATTTAAATAAAAATGTCATACGTATAAGGAAGAAATTATGGCTTTTAAATTCTTCATAATTTATAAAAGCAATTTGAGAAAATAATACCATGAAACTTATAGATGAGTTTCAACAAGATTTCAACTTTTGGAAAACAAACAAAACCGTCATATTTTGCTAAACTAAATTATGTATGCAAGCCTAACATTTATAGTTATTAATATATTCTATTTTGAAAACCATATATTACATATGAGTTTCAAAGAATTATTTTCTTATCTCATAAAATTTCAATAATGTCTTACTTGCGAATAGAGAAATTTATTATATTAGAATGATTATTAATTTATTGTTTATTAATTTCTAGAGGTCTTACTACATGGATTTTTTAATATGCGGATATGCTTGTTTTCAAAAGTGATATTAGTTAGTCAGGTTTTATTGTTTCTAACCTTTCAATAATTTTTATTATTTTAAATGAAATTAGGTGCATGTGATATTTTCTTGAGAGACTTTATCATTTCAAATCATATTTTACTAGACTAACAAGATCAAATATTTTTTCTATATTTTCTTTTAATTTGAATGGATTATAAATTAGTGAAACATGTGCCATTTTGAAATTTTTGGTTTATAGATTCAACAGATTTTAATATGGAGGATCAGATTTCAGTATGCTAGTACTAGAGTTCATTCAAAAATCAACAGTTCAAATTAGAAAGATGAACAACAATTTTGCAAGGTGAATATACTAAATTTTATATAATTTTTGATGACATGGACAAAGTTGATGATGGTCCCTAGAGTTTAGGATGTTCAGATTAAGGTTTAACTCATATGATTTTGGAATTAGATCATGTGTTTTATATATGATTTATAATATAGGGTTATGTTTTTTAGTGTTACATTAAAAGATTTATATTTTAGAATTCAGGCTTATAGACAAATTGGTGCTTAGCTTATAAATTTAAAAGAGACTTTACAACAACGACGATTTTAATTCAAAATTCAGTTTAATCTTCAGTTTTTTTTAGAGTTTATGGATTAGAGTTAGAGAGTTATGAACTTCAAAAATATAAACAAGTTGAAGTTTTGTTTGTTGGAATTGAGGTTTAGATTTAATAATTCAAGAGCCTGATATGAGATAAAATGACAGCTAAAACTAGCAAGCTGAACAATATTACGATGAGATTATAAAATCAAAGTTTTCTAGAACATAGCATTTGGATTCACCTATTACAATTTAGGATTTAGATTCTCTCATGCTTCTAATCTCTTATGAATATGGCACATTGTACATCAATCAGTTTTGGGCTCACTAATCCTTGAATGGCATTTAACGTTCTCTCAGTTAAGATATTATCATCTTGTTAGGTAGTTAAGACTATGATTGGGTTCTCTCACTACAATTTTATAGGGTAACATTTTGTACACTGATAAACCCTATATTTATCGTTCTCGTGATATTTAAGATATCATTATCTTGTTAAGTAGTTATTGACAGTATGTTTAATTCACTACATTATTCTGCTTAAGTTCATCAAGTATATATTGACTAGGGTTAGTATAAAAAACTATTTTTTGGAAACTTTTAGCAATTTAATTTCTAAAATTTGGATTTGTTTGTCTTGTATAATTAATTTATTACTATTCATTTTCAATGTTGGTATTATATCCGTATTCTAAATTGTGAAACAAAATGTAAACCATGCACCCTAAATATTGATCATCATTAGTGTTCATAAATTTAATATAATTATCCTTTTCATTATGAAGTAGCCATATGCGCAACATAAATATGCATGATGTAAACTTTTGTCTAGTTTACTAATATGTTTGCATTAATTTTTGAAAAACAATATTAATCATGTTACACCATATACAAAATTTGAGAGTATCTCATTATTAACAAGGACGAGAAAGTCACTAAAGGTTGTTTACTAAATACTTTTATGGAGAACATTACATCAACGTATGTTATCCCAGTCAACCATATTATATATCCAACGAACTTTAAATTCAAATCTTGCAATATTGCTTTCAGAAACTATGAAATATCTCAATGATCGATTTAATTATGTAAGGATATATGAATTCTTAGAAATGTAAAGGTGTATTGACCAGTTTGAAGAGATGATGATGGGAGATGTGCATTAATGCATACTAAATAGTGTAGTATGTGGTCCGTTTCAAAAAGAAGGCGGAGATAGTTGTGTACAAATTTGCATTTAGTATAAGGAAACGTTTTTTGTGAAACAAATATATTGCTTCTGAGTATATTGAAACATTTATGTAATTATATAAAGAATATCATGGGGATAGTAATGCGACATAGATGAGAAACACAATATAGTAAATATGGATATTATATAATAATCAGAAATTTGCATAAAACAAGGACTCTATTAAGAGCTATGATAGTCTATTTAAGAAAATGTAGGAAGGAAGTCTGGTCTCATATGAAACCTTTTACAAATGAAATTCAAATCACCTATGTAATAGGTTTCACATTCTCCATATGGTTTAAAAATGTGTAAATTTTTTGACCCATGACAGGTCCAAAGCCTTTGATTTCAACTCTTCTGATATAGTTCGTTTCCATGTTGTAGCAGAAAACGTAGAAAGGAATGGACACGACGCTTGGAGAAAACATGATTTCACTATCACCGGTAGTCCCAACAATATGTACACTAGTCTGAGAAACTAGACTCCACCATAGAGACGGAAACATAATAATATTCTTACACCATTTATGTTTCTCAATATCATCTATGACCCACAACACGAAGCCACTAGATCTTCTATCTATAAAACCAGATTCATTAGGATGGAGTATACCTAGTTTTCCCTTGTAGTTTATCAGAGTTGAAGGAGATTTTATATCCTTCAAAGCTTCATCAACAATAAACTTCAACTTCTCAGACCTTATGTCAAAACAAACTATCATAGAAGTTTTCCAACACCCATTTCCCGCAGCTAAGTAGTATAAAACTCCGTCTATGCATATCTCATTATCTTGAGATCGAGGATAATGAGATACTGAACACTCGATCATTCTCCAATTCAGTTTTCCCCGTTCCTAATGTGAGAACCTGGTGTTGTTCAGTTATAAGACTATACGGCCTTTCACAAGATGTCATGCACAATACCTTGTATACCTTTTCCACCGGGTCATACCCTAAATATGTCATAACCTGACCCCTCTTACTTTTCACTCTGGGTAAAGTTTGAATCCTCCTGTGCTAGGGTTACATATCATCATCCTAGCATTTTTCTTTCTGCTTAGAACCCACTCATCTTTCGTACACAACAATCCACAGGTGGGGACACAAAATCTAATGGGATAATCTATAGGGATATGACTAAGACTATCAACATCTACACGAGAATACTTCTTGTCTGAAATCAGAGACTCGGCAGAGGTGAAAAAGGACCACTTACCCTCTGCATGTAAGTGAAAAGGAGACATGGACGAAGAGAAGACATCTTCAGAAACAGATCCGTGAAATATGGACGACATAGAGTGATACCCCAGTCTTTAGACACGCAACGAACCCTCGCTATAGACTTGGCAGGCAATCTCGAAAGGATCTCCAGGATGATGTCAATTGGGATCCGACCAGAGTTTTGTCCCGATGCTTTCATTGAAGAGATGATACAATCTTCTTCTTTGGAAACACATTGCTTTGTTTCTTCATGGTGGACATAACATAAAATGGAAGCGCTGCCTAAAGTTCAAGTATGACAAACACCGTTTGATTTATGTTCTAACACAACAATAACCATATATTTATATGCAATGTATATACATATTAGCAAATTAATTGGTCAAAAAGCATTAAAATCACACTCGTTTGGAAATAAGAATAATGATTCTATGTCTTGACTGCTTTAATATTTTTTGTGATTAATTTTTATTATATATATATATATATATATATAAAATTATTAAATACAACTTCATCTTATTTGATATATCTTGAGATGTCAATTTTGGAGTGTGTTTCGGTGTCTTACCTAAATATATGAATTATATATATATATATATATACACACTATATAAATATATTATAACTTTACAAGAAGTATATATTATATTTTATGTACAATATATATAATTTAACTAAAATAGAATTATTTTGCGCCTTTGTCTTTTTTTTGTTGGTAATATTGACTATTGACTATGTGCATTTTTTGGTAAAAGTACTTAATTTTAAATAAATAAATTGGAAAAAATTTTAAACTATTATTCAAAGAACTTGAGATAAGATTTAGCAAAGGAGTAAACCATTGTAGTGGAGTGCAGACTGTGGAGTCAAACTCGGAAGGGGTTTCACTTCTTATTTATCACTTGACTTGACTAGTTGACTGGTGTTAATTTTTTCCCCACCACGTAAGCATTTATTTTTTAAACGTTTAATTAATTATGCTATAGAATTGACTATGTAATATTTCTCATCATTGATTTGTTTAATGGTTATCAACAAGCTTGCTTATTAAGTGGCGAGGTGGATGAAGCTATTTTTTTTTGTTATTTGCTTGTCTTGCATTTACTGGCATATTTGAAATTTATCGTTAGTATAGACTATATAACACCAAAAAGTATGATTCCTCTAATCACATAAAATATTTTATATAAATTGTTCTAATACGTTTCTATTACAAAATGACACTGCAAAGTAGATTTATTTCTTCTATGCCACTGTTTTTATTTCCAACAAATAATGTTCACATATACTTATATTTAGGTATAATATTACGGTATTTTCAACAAGTTTGTCAACTGATTTTGCATATTACAAGATTACACAAGCTAGAGGAGAATTCTATCAACTTCTTATGGTTTATCTGTAGCGCCTCACCCTCTCCCGTCTCTCTCTAAATAGGATACCTGATCTTGTAATGGTACTTCTAATTCTTCCATTACAAACACAACTCCAATCAGTTACCATTGTTATTTAACAAGGTTGAAAGTCATATCTCACATAATAAACTTAAACTTATCATATTAAAAGTCATAACAGACTATCATATATACTCCTCTAGATACCTATCACGGGCTTTGTAATACAAAACTACATTGATGTATATAACCCAACTTATGGAGTTTTTAATATGCGGATATGCTTGTTTACATGTGCCATTTTGTAATTTTTAGTTTATAGATTCAACAAATTTTAATATGGAGGATCAGATTTCAGTATGCTATTACTAGAGTTAGGATATTTTTATTTTAGGGTAAACAGTTTAAATTAGAAAGATGAACAACAATTTTGCATGGTGAATATACTAAATTTTATATAAGTTTGATGAACATCGAAAAAGTTGATGATGGTCCCTAGAGTTTAGGATGTTCAGATTAAGGTTTAACTCATATGATTTTGGAATTAGATCATGTGTTTTATATATGATTTATAATATAGGGTTATGTTTTCTAGTGTTACATTATATTTCAGAATTCAGGTTTATAGACAGATTGGTGCTTAGCTTATAAATTTAAAAGAGGCTTTACAACAACGACGATTTGAATTCAAATTTTAGTTTAATCTTCACTTTTTTTAGAGTTTATGGATTAGAGTTAGAGAGTTATGAACTTCAAAAAATTTAAACAAGTTGAAGTTTTGTTTGTTGGGATTGAGGTTTAGATTTAATAATTCAAGAGCCTGATATGAGATAAAATGACAGCTAAAACTAGCAAGCTGAACAATATTACGATGTGATTATAAAATCAAAATTTTCTAGAATTTTTTTTTTTTTTGAAAAACCAATGATTTCTCTTGCTATATTTTAGTAGAACATAGCATTTAGATTCACCTATTACAATTTAGGATTTATATTCTCTCATGCTTCTAATCTCTTATGAATATGGCACATTGTACATTAATCAGTTTGGGCTCAATAATCCTTGAATGGCGTTTAACGTTCCCTCAGTTAAGATATTATCATCTTGTTAGGTAGTTAAGATTATGATTGGGTTCTCTCACTACAATTTTATAGGGTAACCTTTTGTACACTGATAAACCCTATATTTATCGTTCTCGTGATATTTAAGATATCATTATCTTGTTAAGTAGTTATTGACAGTATGTTAATTCACTACATTATTCTGCTTAAGTTCATCAAGTATATATTGACTAGGGTTAGTATAAAAAACTATTTTTGGAAACTTTTAGCAATTTAATTTCTAAAATTTAGATTTGTTTGTCTTGTATAATTAATTTATTACTATTCATTTCAATGTTGGTATTATATCCGTATTCTAAATCGTGAAACAAAATGTAAACCATGCACCCTTAATATTGATCATCATTAGCGTTCATGAATTTAATATAATTATCCTTTCCATTCTGAAGTAGCCATAATGCGCAACATAAATCACTACAAGAAAACATCGTTATTCTGAGGGACATACCGAGGGAAACTGAGTTCCTCGGAATTTTCTGATGAAAACCGAGGAAATACCGAGGAAAGAAAGAAATGTGGTTTCCTCGGAATTTCCTCGGAAATTTCCGAGGAAATTCCGAGGAAGACCAAGTTCCTCGGAATTTTCCGAGGAATACCGAGGAAACAGGGTTCGTCGGAAAAAACCGACGGTTATTTCAAAAATTCCGAGGACTTTTTGTAGCCGTTAGAGAGCCGTTGGGGGAATTTTAAAAATTCCGAGGAAATTCCGAGGAAGTGTCGGTTCTCCTCGGAATTTCCTCGGAATTTCCTCAGTATGTCGGCAGGATTTCATCTATAAATTCAGCCACCCCTCTTCCTCTTCATTCCACTCCATTTCTTCTTCTTCCCTCCTACTATCACGAATTTGGTTTCAAAAAAACATGTCTTCTTCAAATTATTTTCGTTCTTGGATCGATCGACCTCATTTGGATCCGGACACGAGATTGCTTACGGAAGAATACCAACGAGGTATAACCGAATTCATGGGGTTAGTTCGCCGACAACCGGAAGCAGAAACAGGTAAGTTAAGATGTCCTTGCTCTAATTGTAAAAATAGAAAGGTTATTAAAGAGTGGGATGTTTGGACTCATCTATATTTGAGTGGGTTTACACGAAGTTACAAAATTTGGTATCATCATGGGGAAACTAATTATGAACTTGGTAGTAGTAGCGAACCTCAGCCGGCGGTTAGATTAGAAGAACCTATTAGAACGGATGTAGATTATGGTGTAGGTACTGAGCAGATGGTAAATGATCATTTTAGAGGGGAAGATTTACCCAATGCAGAAGCTAGGAGATTTTATGATATGTTGGATGCTGGAAAGCAACCATTGTACGAAGGTTGCAGAGATGGTCATTCAGCTTTATCATCTGCTACAAGACTGATGGGCATTAAAACAGATTATAACTTGGCTGAAGATTGTGTGGATGCGATAGCTGATTTTGTTAAAGGTATTCTACCTGAGGATAATGTAGCTCCAGGTTCATACTACGAGGTTCAGAAACTCGTAGCTGGTGTTGGTTTATCTTATCAAGTAATAGATGTATGCAGCGATAACTGCATGATTTATTGGAGGGCGGATGACCAGCGGATTACATGTAAATTTTGTGGGAAGCCTCGTTATAAAGATACGAGTGGAAGAGTTCCAGTGCCATATAAGAGGATGTGGTATTTGCCTTTGACGGAAAGGTTGCAGAGGTTGTATCTTTCGGAACGCACAGCGCAACGAATGAGATGGCATGCAGAGCACTCAACAAATGGTGAGATTAGACATCCTTCAGATGCAAAAGCGTGGAAGCATTTCCAATCAAAGTATCCCGACTTTGCGTATGAGAGAAGAAATGTCTACCTTGGATTATGTACTGATGGTTTCAGCCCGTATGGGAAGAGTGGAAGACAATATTCTCTATGGCCAGTCATTGTTACACCATACAACTTACCCCCAAACTTGTGCTTGCGACGAGAGTTTCTGTTTCTCTCCATTCTCGTTCCCGGACCAGAGCATCCTAAGAGATCACTTGATGTGTTTCTTCAGCCACTAATATATGAGTTGCAACAACTATGGGCTCAAGGTGCTGAAACATACGATATTTCGTGTAAAGAGAACTTTCAAATGCGGGCAGTACTAATGTGGACAATAAGTGATTTTCCAGCATATGGTATGTTATCTGGATGGACAACGCATGGGAGGCTATCATGTCCATATTGTCAAGATGACACAGATGCTTTCCAACTAAAGAACGGAAGAAAAACGTGTTGGTTTGACTGTCACAGACGATTCCTACCACCTGATCATCCATACCGTCGGAGTAAGACTTTGTTTAGGAAGAACAAGCAGGTGTTTGATGGTCCACCTGAAGAAGTTAGTGGGTTAGGTTTGAAGACACAACTAAGAGATTTTGGTGCAGCAAGGACGCCAGACGTCGGTGGACATGAGCATTTTCCGGTAGATGCTGTTGGAGAACTACATAACTGGCACAAAAAAAGTATTTTCTGGGATCTGCCATATTGGGAGGATCATCTGCTAAGGCATAATTTAGATGTCATGCATATTGAGAAGAACTTTTTTGACAATCTCATGAACACGATCCTTAACGTTCAAGGTAAAACAAAGGATAATTTGAAGTCAAGACTGGATTTAGTCGATATATGCGCTCGTTCAGAACTTCATGTTGATGGGAATGGTAGGGCTCCTTTTCCCATATACCGACTTGATGCAGAAGGAAAAAATGCCTTCTTTGATTGGATTTCAAACGATGTGGAGTTTCCAGACGGTTACGCATCTAATTTGCGTAATTGTATCGACAGAAAGGAAGGAAAGTTTATTGGCTTGAAAAGTCACGATTGCCATGTGTTGATGCAGCGCCTCCTTCCGTTTGCCTTCAAGGAACTATTACCACGAAATGTTCATGAAGCAATTGCAGGGATAAGTGCTTTCTTCCGCGATTTATGCACCAGATCAGTGACTCTTGAAGGTATTGAAAATCTGAAGACTAACATAGCCGTGATTCAGTGCAACCTTGAGAAGATATTTCCTCCCTCATTTTTTGATGTTATGGAGCATCTTGTTATTCACCTGGCAAGAGAATTGGAACTTGGTGGTCCTGTGCAGTATAGATGGATGTATCTGTATGAGCGGTATATGTTCCATTTGAAGAAGAAGGTGAAAAATTTAAGTAGGGTGGAAGGTTCGATAGTCGCACAGATGATCAATGAAGAAATATCAAACTTTGCCGAGTACTACTTTCCAGCAGGAGTTCAGACCAAAAACAGAAGACCTGCTCGGCATGATGATAGAGGCGAACGGGCAACATATCATGTTAAGGTTCCAGATATTTTCACAGATGTTGGACGACTTAGCGGAAAACCAAAGGACCGTCGACTTACTGAGCAGGAGCGAAGTCATTTGCAAACATATTTGCTCACCAATTGCGAAGATGTTCTTCAATATGAGAGGTAAATTTATTATCTTACAAATTTTTATTTTAACAAATTAACATTTATACCTTTTTAAAAACATTATTGTCATCACATGTACAGGATTTTCATGGCAGAAAAGCGGTTCGAATATAGATACGCCACAGAGGAGGACCTAGAAGAAATTAAGCAGAGAGAATTTGCTGGATGGATGTTTACTTATGTGAGTGCCTTAACAAATTAAAATATCATTTAACACATATTTATACTAATTCATTATATATGTGCTATTAATAGGTGTCAGCTGGTTTGGCCAGAGGTGAAACATATGACGATTGGATACGCGAGATGGTGGTTGGACCAAACTATGTTGTGAAGTCATATCCGAGATTTTGTACTCGGGGATATGCATTCACAACTGAAAAGAGGAGACGTTCGCGTACGACCTATGATGCTGGTGTTTGTTCTGCATCAGGAGATGATGTATACTACGGACACATATGTGAGATTATGGAAATCAAGTATTTGGGCATGCTTGGATTGCGCTGTACTGTTTTCTATTGTGATTGGCACGACAACACTCCAGATCGAGGTGTGAGAACAGATGCATTTGGTGTTACATCAGTACATTCGAGGCGAAAGCTGCAATATTATGATCCTTTCATTCTTGCTTCTCAGGCCGATCAGGTAAGTAAATGTTAATTATTCAGAATGATTGATCATAATTTATATTTTTACTAATAATTTTTTAAATGTTACAGGTTTGTTATATCAAGTACCCCCGGATAAGGAACAGAGATGATCCATGGGTTACTGTTACAAGACTCAACCCGAGAGGCCGAGTTCAGGGAAGTTCCGAGCTGGAAGACCCACTACAACCAATCAAATCCGGCAATTTAAGTGCTGCAGAAGGTGTAGCTGAAGGTGGCCTTGTAGTCGATTTAACCGACTTCGCAGAGGAAGCTGTCGTTCACGCAGAGAATGAACCAGTTATTGGAGAGTTTCACCAAGATCCAGATTCAGATTCATCCGGTGATGACGACTCGGAAACAGACTAGTTTTTTTTTTTTTTTTTTAAACGGAAAATTCCGAGGAAATTCCGAGGAACATGGGTTTTTCAGTAAAAAACCTCTTGTTCCTCGGAATTTTCCGAGGAAATTCCGAGGAAAGGTACAATTTTCAGGGTCTCCTCAGAATTTTTTCAGAAAATTCCGAGGAATTCCGAGGAACAAGAGGTTTTTAACCGAAAACAAGGTTTTGCGGATTGATTAACACATATATAACCTTCATTAAGTGTCTTAACCAGATTATGAATTTAAATTTGGTGTTTTAGACGATAACAAACAATTTTACGATTGCATGAATAAAAATCACACAACATAAGAGAAACACTTATACAGTTTAATAAATGTTAAAGGGAATACTTACAATTATTTATGAATTTTTGTTATTTCATGGTTTATGATCATCTATACAAAGAATCCTCAATGATATGCATTACATTTGTATAAAAAATGAAATACGGCCCAAAAATTTGAGGTTTTGAAACCCCAAACCCCTGTTCCTCGGAATTTCCTCGGAAAATTCCGATGAGATTCCGAGGAAAAGGGATGTTCCATACCCAGAACCCTGGTTCCTCGGAATTTCCTCGGAATTTTCCGAGGAAATTCCGAGGAACAAGAGGTTTTTAACCGAAAACAAGGTTTTGCGGATTGATTAACACATATATAACCTTCATTAAGTGTCTTAACCAGATTCTGAATTTAAATTTGGTGTTTTAGACGATAACAAACAATTTTACGATTGCATGAATGAAAACCACACAACATAAGAGAAACACTTAATACACTTTAATAAACGTTAAAGGGAATACTTACAATTATTTATGAAATTTTCTTATTTCATGGTTTATGATCATCTATACAAAGAATCCTCAATGGTATGCATTATATTTGTAAAAAAAATGAAATACGGCCCAAAAATTTGAGGTTTTGAAACCCCAAACCCCTGTTCCTCGGAATTTCCTCGGAAAATTCCGAAGAGATTCCGAGGAAAAGGGATATTCCATACCCAGAACCCTGGTTCCTCGCAATTTTTCGAGGAAATTCCGAGGAACAGGGATTTTCCATACCCAGAACCCTAGTTCCTCGGAATTTCCTCAGAATTTTCCGAGGAACAGGGAATTTCATACCCAGAACCCTAGTTCCTCGGAATTTCCTCGGAAATTTCCGAGGAAATTCCGAGGAACAGGGATTTTCCATACCCAGAACCTTAGTTCTTCGGAATTTCCTCGGAAATTTCCGAGGAAATTCCGAGGAACAGGGAATTTTCACACCCGGGAAAGCCAATCCGCGTGAAAATTTTCGCGAACCCTAAGTTAATTATTCCGACGGAATTCCGACGACCCCGTGTCCGTCGGAATTCTTAAATACAAAACACAACACTTCTCTTCTTCTTCTCCGCCGCATCTCTCATTTCTCTCATCCCTCTCTTTGTCTCCGATCTCTCTCAACACCACCCGGCGATTCCGACTACCCAACCCCACATCTCTATTCCAACTCTAAATCATGTAAGAATCTATGTAAACCTTGTATTTTTCAATTTCTTAGGGTTTGTGAGATTAGATTTTCGGATTATAGGTTGTTTGATAGATAGTTTAGGATTGAATGGATAGTTTAAGTTAGGATTGTTGTTTTGATTGTTGTTTTAGTTTTTTTTTGGAATTATATTTGTATTTTTAAAACGTTTTTTGTATTTTTAAAACGTTTTTTGATTTTTAAAAACGTTTTTCTATTTTTAAAAACGTTTTTAAATTTTAAAAATATTTATAAACGATTTATAACTATTTTAGAAATATTTTTGTAATTATTAAGTATTTTAAATTGTTTTTAAAACGTTTTTTGTATTTTTAAAACGTTTTTTGATTTTTAAAAACGTTTTTCTATTTTTAAAAACGTTTTTCAATTTTTAAAAATATGTATAAACGATTTATAACTATTTTAAAAATATGTTTGTAATTATTAACTATTTTAAAACGTTTTTTGTATTTTTAAAACGTTTTTTCATTTTTAAAAACGTTTTTTTATTTTTAAAATCGTTTTTCAATTTTTAAAAATATTTATAAACGATTTATAACTATTTTAAAAATATTAAACTATTTTTGTAATTATTAAACTATTTTTGTAATTATATATATAAATCATGTATAATAATAATTTTTTAAAAAATATTAAAATATTTTTTTAATTATTAAAAAAACATTTTTAATATCTATAAAACTATTATTGTGATTAAAAACTATAATTTGGGATTTTTTTAAAAAAAATATATATATATATATATATACAAGTCTTATGATGATCAGAGGCGACCTCGACAGCGTCGCAGTCGTGGTGGTACGGGGAGCCACTCCATTCAGGGTTCCGTATCGCCCCACAGCTCTTACCATACATCTCCCTCTCCATTTCCCTCTCATGCTCCTCCCGCTCCCATTGCTGCACCCGCTCCTGCTCCTGCTCCAGAGGGTCCTCCGGGAGTGATGAGAGTTGTGGAGTTTGTTCGACAGCCCGGTCGTGACCATCTTCCCTATCTCACTCCGTATCCACATGGACGGGGTCAAACATGGTAATTAAATCTTTTTTTTCATTAAAATTTGATTCATTTTTAATAATTTGTTCTTTTTATTAGGTTCAACCGATCCTCGAACGGGATCAGCGCATGGATCAACCGTATGATGTACTCGGCCCTCGACAAGGGACATCCGACTTTCACCGACTTCCCTGTCGACAAGCAGCATCTGTGGTTTCAACAGTTTGCGGTAAGTATTCTAATTTTTTTACTTATATTTTTAATCTTTAATATAAATTTTTTACTAATATTGTTTTATTTTCAGCAAGAATTCAACTGGAATGCCGATGAAACTTTGTATATCTATCACCACTTCGTCCATAAAGTTATGGAGAACTATGGGAAGCAGATCCACGAGTGGAAGAAGAAGTGGGAAATAAACAAGGTTCGTTTTCATTTATTAAACAATATTTTAATTTAATAAAATATTTTTTTTTATTTAACAAATTTTTTTTATTAAAAGGTCCCAAAGTCGATGAACCCCACGGTCTGGCAGGAGTTGGGTGTGCATTGGAGTAAGAATGAGACGAAACAAACATCTTCCACCAACTCCACCAACCGCATGAGCGACCGTAAAGGGAAGGGCATCTTCAAGCATAACTTGGGTGCTCAATCTATTGCCACTCTCGGGGATCGCATGGTAAGCTAGTCTTTTTTTATTCTATTATTTAAGTTTTTAAATTTTATTTCTGTGCATTTCTTCTAATTACTAATGTTTGTTTAATTTATGTTTTTTTTCAAGGCGGAAGAAAATGAGGGCGAGCCGGTTGATGATCTCGCCCTAATGAAGAGGGCGTATACCAACAAGAAGACCGGCGAGATTGATGATGGTGTTGTGAAGGATGTGGTCACCCTTATCGACACTCAGCTGGAAGACGAAGTGTCTCAACTTCAAACCGAGGATGACGATTCGACGGGTTCGACCTACTTGCCTCGGGTTCGGATCAACGAAATCGTTGAATCGGTAAGTTCTTTTTTAAAAGTTCAATTCATCTTTTCTATTATTTAAATTTGACACTTTTCTATTTCAGTCGGTTCCAAAGAAGAAGGGCCGTTTGTTCGGTTTGGGTCGTCGGTCCCGGTCGGTTCCGTCTTCTGCTGCACCACCGCCATTTGTTGATCCAGAAGTACTAATGGGTCAGTTGCAAGACAAAGATGATCGAATATCTGCGTTGGAGACCCAGATGGCGACTCAACAGGCGGGCTTTGAGGCACAGAGGAGGCTGAACGAGCAAATGATGGAGATGATGAGGAGGTTGCACCCGAACGAGGTGTTCCCGAGCATGCCAGACCCGAATTCCCAAAACCCGTAGTTTTTTTTTTTTAAAAACTCTGAATGTTTTATTTTAATTTGTATGACTTTGAATTTTATATAATATGTTTTTAATTTTAATTTTAATTTTATATTTTTGAATTTAAATTTCAAAAATTTAATTTTTTTTTAAAAAAATATTCTTTTGGGATATTCCGAGGAACAGAGTCCCTCGGAATTTTCCGAGGAACACCGTCCCTCGGAATTCTCGGAAGTTTCCGAGGGACCTATGCCCTCGGAACTATCCGAGGACAGTGTTCGTCGAAAAATTCCGAGGGAATATGTCCCTCGGAATATACCGAGGGATATGTTCCTCGGAATTTTCCGAGGACTTTTCCGACGAACAGCCGTCCTCAAAGTTTCCTCGGAATATTGTTTCCTCGGAATTCCGTCAGAATTTTCCGAGGAAATTCCGAGGGAAAATGAAATTCCGAGGAGTTTTTTTCCGAGGACCTATTTCCTCGGTATGTCGTCGGAATACCTTTATTCCGACGACATACCGACGATTTCTGCCCTCGGAATGAGCCTGTTTTCTTGTAGTGAATATGCATGATGTAAACTTTTGTCTAGTTTACTAATATGTTTGCATTAAATTTTAAAAAACAATACTAATCATGTTACACCATATACAAAACTTGAGAGTATCTCATTATTAACAAGGACGAGAAAGTCACTAAAGGTTATTTACTAAATAATTTTATGGAGAACATTACATTAGCGTATGTTATCCTAGTCAACCATATTATATATCCAACGAACTTTAAATTCAAATCTAGCAATATTGCTTTCAGAAACTATGAAATATATCAATGATCAATTTAATTATGTAAGGATATATGAATTCTTAGAAATGTAAAGGTGTACTGACCAGTTTGAAGAGATGATGATGGGAGATGTGCATTAGTGCATACTAAATAGTGTAGTATGTGGTCTGTTTCAAAAAGAAGGCGGAGGTATTTGTGTACAAATTTGCATTTAGTATAAGGAAACGTTTTTTGTGGAACAAATATATTGCTTCCACCATCGTTTCATAATCATCTCACATTCTTTAGTGCCACCTCTTATCTCTATTTTCCTTCTCATCTGATCCAATAATCTTTTTTTTTTTACTCTTACAAGATCTTCTTCGAGTTCAAATCCCAAATCATCGTTGGCACCGGAGAACATGCCTCATATACTTCCTATTTCTGCTTTTTATTTTTATTTTTTTCATTTTTTTTCATAACTTGTGTCTTAATTCACCGATTCTTTGAAGGTGTTAATGGATTCCAGCGCAGATATAACTCCACCTCTCCTCATTTATGTTCGCTTGTCCAATGAACATAAAGGCTCACTGTTGACTAATTGTATAATGAAGGATCGAATCGGATATCAGGGTCTAATTTTTTTAGTATTTGTGGTTTGCTTCATTTCTAACGGATATTAACTTTTAATATTTGCTTTGCTTCGGCAATTTACGGATATCCAGATTTTACGGATGTGATTGAAACGAGTAACGAGTCGAATCAAATTTAACGGATAAAATGCTCAGCCCTAGTTCTAGCACTTACATAATGGAAAACGATTTTTAATCAAAGCCATTACAAACTCTTTTGTATACATCCTTGAAAGTTTTCATATACAGTTATAAGCCCTAAAATATAATGGATTACAGTTAGATATGCCCTATTATTTTAGGGCCTCCATAACTGTAGGGACGCCCTTGGCTCTGATTATGTTTCAGATATTCTTGTTGATTGATTTGAATATGATCCGATTTGGGGAAGAATCATCGAGGTGCATGAAACAGTTTCTTGTTTCCAAATGTGGTAAATTGTTGCATGAGTGACATGTTTATTGATAGTAGTTGTGGATAAGGTACATAAATGTCGAGTCTAAGATAGAAGCTCATCCCAGATGAGGAGTATCCGATGAAAAGATCCAGTCTTGCAAGCCCCATTCTCCATAATGATAATTTGAGATAGTAGGGAAGAAACAAGTGGTCTCTAGTTTCGTCATCCCTGTCACACAAACAACAATTTTTGGATGTTAAAATCCTAAAACACAAGCCTTGCTCTTGTTCGTAGTCGGTTAAGATCAGCCATCCACATGAAAAGAGCATGCTTTGGGAATTCCCCATTTGAACCAAACTGATTTCGTCCACAGCTTTTGATGTGCGACTGCTTTCCATGTTTTGCCAGAAGAGATACCCTTACATTCAGGACCGGTCCTGAGATCTAGAAAGTCATAAATTTTATAAATTTGGGGGCCTAAATTTTTTGGAGAGGGGGGTCTATATCTATTTAGTTTTGTTCAAAAATTTTGGAAACCTAAGATCAATATTTTATTCGGCTTTGCCCATGACCGACTCTTCTTACAGTTTGTATTCTTGATGGTCTGAAAAATGTGTCTTGCCCCAAGTTTTGGCAAGGCAGAGAAACTATTGTCAAGTAGATTTGAAGAGCCAAGCTCCTATCACATGGAAAATCATCCTTTGGAGTTGCTAGCATCAGCTACGGAAGTTTTAACGCAAATGCGTAGTATGTGGTTCCGTTCAAAAAGAAGGCGGAGGTTGTGTGAAAATTTTTGTTTACTATGAAACCTCTTTTTGTAGGACAAATATATATGCTTCCGAGTTTACTGAACCATTAATATAAATATGGAAACAAGATCATAGGTGTAGTAATGAAACATAGATGCTCAACACAATAAAGTAAATATGAATATTATATCATAATGCAAAAATTCCATAGATCCACGATGAAACAAGGACTCTATTAAGAGCCCGTGATAGTCTTCTTAATAAAATGTAGAAAGGAAGTTAGATCTCATATGAAGCTTTACAAATGAAATTCAAAGCACTTAACGTGAAATTTTTCACATTTTTCATATGGTTTAAGAATGTAAATTTCTTGACCCATGATAGGTCCAATGCTTTTGATTTCAACTTTTCTGAAAGATTCCGTTTCCATGTTGTAGCAGAAAATGTAGAAAGGATGGACAAGACGCTTGGAGAAAACATGATTTCACTATCACCGGTAGTCCCAACAATATGAAAACTAGTCCCATCAACTAGACTCCACCATGGAGACGGAAACATGATCAATATTCTTGCACCATGTATGTTTCTCATATCATCTATGACCCACAACACCAAACCACTAGATCTTTCAGCCATAAAACTTGATGCATAAGGATGGAGAATACCTAATTTTCCCTTGTAGTGTATCATAGTTGACGGAGATTTTATATCCTTGAAAGCTTCATCAACAATAAACTTAAACTTTTCAGACCTAAGGTCAAAACAAACTATTATAGAAGTCCAAGACCCACTTTCCACAGCTAAATAGTATAGAACTTTGTCTATGCATATCGCATTACCGTCAGAACAAGGACAATGAGATACTGAACACTTAATCATTCTCAAATCCATTTTTCCTGTTCCTAATGTGAGAATCTGATGTTGTTCAGATTTCATACTAACCGGCTTTTCACAATTTTCATGCACAATACCTTGCATACTTTTCCTACTAGGTCATACCCTAAATAAGGCAAAACCCTACGCCTCCTCGTTTTCACTTTGGGTAAAAGTTTGGATCTTCTAGTGCTAGGGTTACATATCATCATCCTCGCATCTTTCTTTTTACTTAAAGCCCACTCATATTTAGTACAACCCACATACAGGGACACAAACTCTAATAGGATAATCTATAGGGACATGCCTAAGACTATCAACATATACAAGAGAAGACTTCTTTCGGAAATCAGCAGAGACTCAGGTAAGGAGAAAAAAGACCACTTGCCCTCCGCATGGAAAGTGAAAAGGAGACATGGACGAAGAGAAGCCATCTTGAGAAACAGATCCGTGAAATACTGACGGCAGAGAGTAACACCCGAGTCTTTAGACACGCAACGAAACCTCACTATGGATTTGGAAGGCAACCTCGAAAGTATTTCAAGGATGATATCCATTGGAATCTGACCAGAGCTTTGTCATGATGCTTTTGTTGAAGAGATGATACCAGTCACTTCCTTGGAAACGCATTGCTTTTGTTTCTTCAAGGCGTACATAACATGAAATGGAAGAGCTGCCTAGAGTTCAAGTATGACAACCACCTTTTAATTTTTTTGTTCTACCACAATGATAACAATCTCTATCTATATATGCAATGTTGTACTTATAAGCTAATTATCTGGTCAAAAAGCATTAAATCAAACTTATTTAGAAATTAAAAGAAAGAAAGAATAATGATTCTATGTCTTAATTGCTTTACTGTTTTTTTGTTGATTTTTAGATTAATTTACAAACAAATACTCCCTTTGTTTTAATATGATGCATATTTTAGTTTTTTTTTTGCACATAGTAATAAAATATACAATAAATGTATATTTTGTGATTATATTTTTCCTTAATTTAAACCAAAAAAGAATTCAATAATTAAAATTAAGTTTTTTTAACTTTAAAATTTGAAATTAATCATTATTAGTTGACAAAACATGCATTGAAAATAAAAATACATTTTTTTGAAATAGTTTTTTTTTTCTTAAACAATGTAACATTATGAAACAGAGAGAGTATATATTATTCTTAACTACAAATTTATCTTATTTGATATGTTTCCAGATGTCAATTTTAGAGTGTTTTTTTCCTGGCATAACTAAATATATGAAAATTTATACATATCTCCTTATATTTTTATACTATAGAAGTATATTAAAATTGCACAAGAAGTATATATTATCTTTTCTACTATATAAGGATATTAAAACTTCACAAGAAAGTATATTAAATTATCTATTTTAGGATTTTGACCTTTTATACAATTAACTTTTCTCTATACAAGGGAGAATATTTTATTATTTATGTACTACTATATATAATTTCACTAAAACAGAATTACTTTTTTGCCATTATGTTTCTTTGGTATAATTGACTATGTGCATGTTTTGGAATAAATGCTTAATATTAAAGAAATAAAATTTAAATATTTAAAAACTATTCAAAGAACTTGAGATTAGATTTGACAAGGAGTAAAAAATATAGTGGAGTGGAGAATGTAGAGTCAACTCGGAAGAGATTTCATACTTCTTATTTATCACTTGTCTTGACTTGCCTTAAATTGTTTTTGCTACCATGTGGGTGCAAGAACAAAGCTTGCCTGCGAAATTATTTTTTTGGTGTAAATGTTAAAAATTGTTATCAACAAGCTTTCATATTGTGAGGCGAGCTGGACTAAATATGAAAATATTTTTTCTCCTTTTTATGTACAATATATATAATTTCAATAACAAAGATTATTTTTGCTCCTTTATGTTTCTTTGGTATAATTGACTATGTGTATTTTCGGTAAAAATGCTTCATACTAAAGAAATAATTAAAAAAATAAAATATTCAAACAACTTGAGATCAGATAACAAATGAGTGAAACATTGTTGTGGAGTGAAGAATGTGGAGTCTAACTCGGAAGAGGTTTCATACTTCTTATTTATCATTTGACTTGACTAGTTAAAATTGTTTTTGCCATCATATGGGTGCAAGAACAAAGCTCGCCTTCGTAATTTGCTTTCTTATTGCGTGGGGAGCTAGACTAAATATGTGGCTATTTTTTATTTTCTAGTCTTTGCATTTACTATCGCATATTTGAATATATTTAGTGTAGACAAAATATGATTTATCTTTACATCAAATAAAAATACCATTCATCTAATCACATTAAATATTGTATACAAAAGGATTGATTTAATGGGTTTCTATTATAAATGATGATGCAAAAGTAAATTACTTTCTTGTATACCACTAGGCTCTCTCGTGTCTCTTTAAATAGAATGTCTGATTTCGTAATGGTATTTCTAATTCTGCCATTACAAATACAGCGCGTATCAGTTTACCCTTACTATTCAACATGGTCGTAAGAAAATCTCACATAATAAACGGAAAATCACATAAAAAAATCTCCAAAGTGACATTCACTTATAATTTAAACATTGGATTTATTTAAATATTATATTTAACTTTAAACTTAGATTTTATGAAATCAAAATTGTGACCTAATAACCTGTGAAGTAGGCTATGTATAAGTTTTTTAATCATTTTATTCATTTAATTAATAAAAATAAAAAATAAATAAAAAACATAAATAAAAAAGAAAATACCTGAATAATTAAAAATTGAATTTAATAAAAACTACAATATTTTATTAAAATTTTAAAATTTTAATTTCAATGTCAAAAAATATTGTTTCTAAATCATATAAAAGTTCTAAAATATATTCACAAAAAAATAAATAATTTCAAACATTATCACTATTAACATGAAGAATTTTCGTCATATGATCATCAAGAGTAACATTTTTTGGGCATATCTCTAATGAAAATAAGGTCATAAATCATTATTATCCGTAGATCTGGGTATTCGGGTATTCGTTCAGGTACGGGTCAATTTTTTCGGGTATCGTTTTTTTTTTTGGGTTTTAAAATTATGCCCAATTCGGTTATTACAAAATTTTGGGTCGACTCGCGTGTTCGAGTCGGGTCCTCCCGGGTCGAAGTGGGTTTGGTTCTTATGATTAGGAATCTGAAAATAACCGAATAACCAGTGTATCTGAAACAAGTTTGAATATTTGTATTAACCATATTACCCAATTTATTCGGGTATTTTATATCCAAACTACTAAAAGTACAAAAAAAAAAAACTCATTTAACACAATTTTGTTTGAGTATTTATATTCAAAGGACCTTATTTTATCCAAAAATACACGAAGTATTGAGAAATAACTAATAATTTTAATTTTACTTATTCAACTAATTATAAGTATAATTATAACTAATACTTTTAGATACATATTTACATTTCAGATATCTTCGGATACTCATTCGGTTCTAGGTTTGGATTGAGTTCGGTACCCGAACTTTTGAATATAGAAATTGAAGACCCATTTGGTTATTTACCCCGGGTCCGATCAGGTTCATGACACTGATTTTTGGGTTGGTTTCGGGTCAGTTCTTTGGGTCCGGATATTTTGGACAGCCCTAATTATCCGTGTTTCAGAAATTACCACCGTTCGAACCTGTCAACATATCACCATTTCAAATATATCAAAATTGAATGATTTAAGACTTAGAAAATATTATTATTAATGTCATATGAAAAAAAATGTTATTGCTAAAGGTGATATATCAAAAATATTTATTTTAAAAGAAACTTTTGATTTTATATGATTTATTTTGAATTTATAAATCACATTTTCAAATAATTGAATTTTAAAAAACTAAAAAGAAAAATTTAAAATTTGAAGTGTATATTTTGATTATTTTAAAATAAAATTTTGATTTTTTCTGTATTATTTAAAAAAAAATTAGAAAACATTTAAAATTCTAAGAAAATATTTTTGATTTTTATTAAAATCAATTTTTTTTTTAAATTTTCTGTAATTTTCTAATTTTTATTTATTTTATTAATTAAAATTCATTTTTTTAAAACTGACACTTCACCTACTTTACAGGTTACCATGTCACAGTTGTGACTTGATGAACAAGTAAGCCACGTTGAAAGTTTTATGATATAAAAGCCAAGTTGAAAGTTAATATGATAGTTAAATAAGTTTAAAGTGTTAGTGAGTGCCACTTTGAAGATTTTTATGCGATTTTCCCCATAATAAACTTAAATTTATAATATTAAAAGTCAAAATTTTTATCATATATACTCCTCTACATTACCCATCACGAGCTTTCTAATACAAACCTACAATATTAATCTATAGCCCAACTTATGTAAGAAAATGAGTATGTAATTAACATTAACCATTCTCCATTTCTAATGATAGAACTGGATGATCCTTGGCTTTAATTGTTGACTTAAGCTTGAAGATAACTTAAGATTATCCTAATGAGTTTAGGACTAGGAAGAATTGTTTTATAGTTTCTTGTTATATGTTTCCTAATGAGTTTAGGAGATTATGATTCTTATATAAGGAGATACCATATGTGGTATGACTTATGAGATTTGTAAGAAAGATTTAGTTTTGAGTTAGCTTTTAAGGCAATAAAAGAGTGCTTTTGTGTTGATCAAAGAATTTCGTTTTAATATTTGGTATCAGAGCTTCTGTTGAAATCGAAACAAACATACCTGTGATAAGAGATAAAACAACGACATGGAAGACTTAGTTGTAGCTGCTAATAGAACGAATGAGAGTGGTCCTTCAATCCAGTGTCCAATGCTCAATACCACTAACTATACGGCATGTAGCATGCACATGAAAGTGGCACTTAAAGTGCATAAGGTTTGGGAGACTATAGAACATGGAGCGAACAATGGAGACAAAAGTGATATGGCACGTGCGCTCTTGTTCCATTCAATACCATAAACCCTAATCCTACAAGTAGGCAATCTTGATATTGAAAAATAAGTATGAGAGCGATAAAAGCCAGATATGTGGGAGCAGATAGAGTTCGAGAAGCAAGGTTGCAGACATTATTGGATGATAGGGCTGGAAAAATATCCGGACCCGAAGAACCGACCTGAAAATCAGGGTCCCAAACCCGATCAGACACGGGGTAAATAACCAAATGGATCTTCAATTGCTATATCCGAAGAACCAGTACCCGATCAGAACCGAATGTGTATCCGTAGATATCCAAAATGTAAATATGTATCTAAACATATTAGTTATATTTATACTTATAATTAGTTGAATAATGAAAATTAAAATTAAAAATTAAAAAAATTAGTCATTTTCAATACTTTTGTGTACTTTTGGATAAAATAAGATCGTCTGGATAGAAATACTCAAACAAAACCGTGTTAAAAGAGTATTTGTGATTATTTTTGTACTTTTTAGTAGTTTGGATACAAAATACCCGAATAAGATTGGGTAATATAGTTATTTTGGATACAAATATCTGAACCCATTTCAGATACATAGGTTATTCCGTTATTTTCAGGTTCCTAGTCTAAGAACCGAATCCACCCGGACCCAGGGGGCCCAACCCAAAATTTTGTAATACTCGAATGGGGCCTAACTTCAAAATCCGAAAAACCCAATACCCAAAAGAACCAACCTGTACCTGAATGGGTACCCAAATGCCAAGCCAAATGGATGATTTCAATAAAATGAAGATGAAAGACACAAATACAATTGACGAGTTCTCGAGAAGGCTTGTAGAACTATCCTCCAAATCAATAGCCATGGGAGAGAATATTGAGGAATCTAAACTTGCAAAAAAGAAATTTGAACAGCCTCCCAAGGAAAAAATATATACATATCATAGCTTCACTTGAAAAATACTCAACCTAAGGACAACGAGTTTCAAGAATATCGTTGGTTGGTTGAAGGTTTATGAAGAAAGAATCCAGGACGACGATCAACAAGAGGATCAAGGAAAAATTATGTATGCTAATATGGATTTCCAAAATCATCGAGAAATCTATGGTAAAGGTAGAGGACAAGGAGGACGGTTTAACAATAGAGGAAAAGGATGTGGGCGCTACAATGTTCGTGGTGATTGGAGACAAAGAAGTGATTAGAGACAAAGAAGAGATACATCACGTGTAGTGTGTTTCCGGTGTGAAAAACCGGACACTATGCATATATTGTCATGATCGCCTGCTTAAACTCCAAGAAACACAAGAGAATGAGAATGATATCACTCCATGAAGCAGCGGGAATTGATGATGCACGAGATAGTTTTCCTTAATGAGAAGAACGTCTTACCAAGAAAATTTGAGACACATTCCGATTTGTGCTAATGTTTGGTATCTAGAAAATGGGGCAAGCAATCATATGAATGGAAACGTGAATAATTTTGCTAAATCGATGAGAATATTACAAGAAAGGTAAGGTTTCACGACGATTCTAGTATAGATATAAAAAGTAAGGGATCAATTCTCTTCATCGCAAAGGACGGCAAATAGAAGATATTGGCAGATGTATATTTTATACGAGACCTAAGAATTAATATCATTATCCTTGGCCAGGCCACGGATTCTGGCTGTGACGTCAGGGTGAGAGAAGATTACCTAACACTATATGATCTAGATGGGAACTTGTTGGCGAAATCGACAAGACCAAAAATCGATTGTATAGGGTAACCATGGAATTTGAAAACATGAAGTGTCTTCAGATAACAATAATTAGTGATTCAGCTCTTTGGCATGCAAGGTTCGGACACGTCAGCATAGATACTATGAAGACGATGATGAATGAAGAGATGACTATCGGCATCATTGAATAGGAAACATGTACCCCATGTCTTATGGGAAAGCAAACAAGAGCAATGTTTCCAAAGGCAACAACATACCGTCCTACACATATACTCGTGATCATTCATGTGGATATTTGTGGACTGATATCACCACCAACCGCAGGAAGAAATAGATACATTCTCCTCTTGATTGACGACTACTCACGCTACATGTGGGTGATCTTGCTAAAGGAGAAGAGTGAAGCTTTGAGCGCTTTAAGAGATTCAAAGGCTTGTTTAACAAGAATCAAGAGCCACGATCAAGACATGAAAACAAACAGAGGTGGTGAATTCACTTCTCAAGAGTTCCAAGTATTCTGCGACAATGAATAAGGTGACATCTTACTGCACCATACTCTCCACAACAAAATGGAGTAGTTGAGAGACGAAAATTAATTTGATGGGAGATGACTACGAGCATTATGAAGTACAAAAAGGTACCAAACTATTTGTGGGGAGAGGCTGTTGAGACATTCGACGTATTTAATCATAGAATTGGAGCTCCAACCTTGAAGATACAAACACCTTACGAGTGTTATAGAAGAAGAAACCAAACGTAGGACATCTACGTGTGTTTGGTTGTGTATGTTATGCAAAGAGTGAAGCGCCTCACCTCAAAGAATCTGGATTGACAGATCAAGAGAGCTAATACACCTTGGAACAGAGCCAGGCTCGAAAGCCTATCGGTTATACGATCCTAAGACTCGGAAGGTAGTAGTTAGTAGAGATGTCATTTTTGCAGAAGACAAAACGTGGAGCTGGAACGTGATAGTAAGAAAGTCATGCGGTGAAACTGGAGAAATTAAGTTTCCAGTTTATAATAGTGAGAAAAAATCTGCAAACATTGATGGTGCACATAAATAAAGATGATGGCAGCGATACAGATGCTCTAGAAGAAGAAGATTGCAGTGAAACAGGGGATCTCGAAACAGATTTCCAGCCATTAAAGTAAAGATGAGGAACATGTAATAAAAACCTGTAAAACAAGATGAATTAGTGAGAAAGATATGAGATAAAAAATGATAAATTGATATAAAGTTTGGTGTTTTCAAGTTCTAAGAGACTTAAGAGAGGTTGGAGAGTTTTAGTTTGGGAAAAAGCTAAGAGCTTTAAGCAACTAGAGACTTACCAAAATTCCGCCATGGAGACTTACCAAAACGCTTAGATCTGTTATGAAAGAGGAAATATGGGAGAAGACTCCGCCAGAAGACTTTCAAGAAGTCTTTAGTGCATTAAAGGTTAGAAGATTTCCGAGAACACTTCCCTGGAAGTCTTCCAAGTTTGTCTCAGATCTGAAAAACCTGCATATTCAAAAGCATTCAAATGGCTTCAAAAACATCGAAAAGCTTCCAAAATAAGGCAAGAACTTAAAAAAAAATAAATCCAAAAGGTAAGAGTTTTAGGTAATAAGAAGTTACCAAATGAAAAAAAATATTACCAAATGTTTGGCAACGAAGAAGCCTCTTACGGTTGACTATCATCCTCTTCCAATCAATTAAGAGGAATTTGACGGCTCGATTCTGTTTGAGATGATTTCTGTCGGAAACTTAAGTATATATTTCTTCTGTTTCATATTAAGTTATTGTAGAGAAATTTAAAATAAGTGTCATTTTTAACTTTTTATACAAAATTTATTATTTGTACTGTAATTTATTTTTCTATTGGTTAAAATATGGTTAGGTGTTTAGATAATTGTGTTTTATATAAAAATATGCAAAATTAATTATTTTTTTATTCTTATGCTTTACACTTAAAATGAATCAGAGGGATTACTTTTTAGATGTTTGGTTTGTAAATATTATTAAAACTTTTCAATTGCTATTAGAGTTAGTTATTACGGCACCTCGGTTTATTATGACTCCTCCCCATCAAAATTGATACTTTTAGTCGGCTTGATGTTCGTTCAATTATAAAATAAAAACGTGGGTTGGGAAAACCAGATGATAAGGACGCAAGGCGGCTCTTGAGTGGGTGAAGAATTTAATTTATCTTTGTAATGTTTGTTGTACTAACACAAAGTAACTTGTGGCCAATTCATGATACATAGTCCATTATGTAACAAAAAGAATGAAAAGGTAACGTTTTTTTTTTTTTTTTGAAACACAACTTTCATTAACTCTTAACTTAAAGGACTACAAAGATGAGAGGGAATTAAGCATCCTCTTAAAGACAAATCATAAACTAAAATGGAAAACGAGATCAAACAGGATAAATCTTCATATGAAGTTGACAGCGAACTCAAAACAAAGTTTGAATGCGTCAAAGAAGCTTTCACAGCAAAGTCGGTTAGCTGAGAAATAGTCACAAATGACGTTGAGGGACAACCCTCACCAACGAAAAACATCGAAGTAGTTTCGATTGCACCTTCTGGCCCCGTACAGACCGCTACGCAAGGTAACAAACCGGTGAGTAAGTTGAAACAAGTACTCAGCAAAAGACCTGAGAGAGCATCTCCGTTCATAAAAGGGAGGCATAGTTGTGAAAAACTCTCTTCGTTCGAGGAGGATGATGAAACCCATACCAAAGTCAGTGAACCCACAGAGAAATTCTTCCAAAAAGAATGATATTGCAATAATCTCAGATTATAGATCCCGAGGAACCCCTCGAACATCTTTAAAATAATCAAATAAGCCATACCCGTAGCTATATATCGCATGTTTTGATTTGAAATCTGGGCTTTAGATTCTTGGTAATCGGGCTTAGTAGCTTCAGAAAGGGAATTGGGCCATGCCCACTTAAATACAGATCTCTTAGATTTTGAAGCAGACGCAGGCAAGGTACGAGACGTCGTGGATCTAAAAGGAAGGTCGGAGATGGCGCAGCTGGCGTCGATTGAGAGATAGATGGTAACTCATTGGCGGAGAGACGAGCTCACCGGAGAAAGCTAAGTGATCATCGAACCCAAATGTAGAGAGAGACTTTCGGTGAACATACGCAGATCCGCCGTTGAGGAAGGAGCACGCAAGGGGAGATGACAGCTCACTAGGAGGCGAGCAAAGTGAAGATCTTCCGATGAGATTCGGATATGGGCTTGAGTTTCCTTGCACTCTGGTGCCGTATGAGTGGAAGGAGTTATACGTGGAGGTTTTGCTGTCTCACTTCCCAGAGATGGAAAGAAAGAGCTTGAGCGTTGAGATCTTCGCTCCATGAGAAGTTGAAATTCGTCGGGAAACGTTCCCGTGAACCGGAGAACAACGGTGGCGAGAGAACCCTCTCGACTCATCGGTGGAGAGCAGACCGGACAAGTAGGAAGAGCCGTCGGGAGGACTAGAGTGAAGACGAGGGAACCGAAGCTCATCTCTCCAGCAGAGGCTCCGTCGGGTATCCCTTTCACCGGTTTGCAGAAGACTACGACTCCGTAGCATCTGAAAAATGAAGTGAGCAACAAGCAGTGAGATGAAGGCAGAGGACAACATTGACGAGAGAGACCAGCGCCGGCGAGAAAACGCGTCGCCGCGCCGGAAGACATTGAAGCTCGATGTGCCTTGAGCCCCGTGCCTGGGAGCGTTTAGGGCGAACACCTTAGAATCCTTTTTAATCTCTAGTTTCAAGCGCCTTGCACTTTTTGAAAAAAAAAAAAAAAAAAAAAAAAAAAAAAAAAGGGTAACGTTCTTAACTCTTTCATTTACTCACCATTTCAACAAAACTCATAATATGATGGTAATAGACGTATGGGTCTATATATGGTTAAAGAAATATGATGTAAAATTTTTGGGCATCCTCCTCTTCATCGTCTATCTCATACTCCTCTTCTTCATCTTAAATGTTCAAATCTTCATCTTGGAGACGGCAAATGGCGAGGAGGTTAAGGTTTTGGTCTGTTCTGCCTTGGGTGTCTCATTTGGATTAAGTCCACATCTCAGTGCCAAGAGCCGAGCACTTGTTCTGCAGTTGGTAGTGGGCTTTTCTGTTTCCTGTGCAGGTTGTAGAGATAACTGGTTAGAGTGCGGCAACAATATCAGACCCGACCTAGTTCGAGTGGCGACTTAGGCGAGTGTACAGCTCGGCTTTGATGGCTATTTTCTCGGTATGGCTCTCTTTCCCTCTTCTCCTATAGTCGTTGGCGCTTCATTGACAATGAAAAATAGAAACTTGATTGAGATCACGCGAGTCAACGGTTGAGAATGGCACTTGGTATCCTAACGACATTTGTTTGGTTGAAGCGAGCATTTGGTTGTTATACTTGAAGTTTAGGACATTTTGTTTGATTCAAGAATGTATTTGACACTGGATGCCCTATTAGGGTTGATAATATAATTAATATTTTTTTTAAAAAGTCGAAGAAAACACCTTTTCTCATGTCATTAAAAGTTTGTAATTGCATTTAAATATACAATAATATATTGGATATATCAGTTGCATTCTTATTGTATAGGCTTTTCTTATATGATCATTCACTTTTCCAGTTTTAGATATGCAGTAATAGTAATAAATATTTTCAAGAAGAAATGATGTATATAACCTTAAAATCTACCGTTTTCTATATGTATAAAAAATTATTATTAAAATATTTAAACGGTTAAAAAACTAATATATTTACATTTTCATCAAGTAAGAAATTCATTCCTATAAAATTTTTATTTTCATATTTTCGTTTCTACTTTCTAGAACATTTAAAATATTTTTATAAACTGATCTAATGTTAAATATTTTTTTTAAAATATTTTTTCTTTAGTGATATATTTTTAGATAATAAATTAATTAAATTTTGAATCAATAAAAACACTAAATATAAAAAATGTAAAAAAGCTGATGCATGAGCTTAATTTTTTTTAACAAACACGTACAAAAATCAAGCACAGCGACAATAAGATAATAATAATTTTCATATGACCAATCACAACAAAAAATGTTTGATTTTCTTTATTACCATAGACATAAACAACATCTTAATTTTATTATGATTATACATGAAGAATGTGATAAAACCAAAACTCTTCTAACCATACACATCCTCCATAGTGTTGACGAGTGCTCTTTCATATGTTTCCAAGAGCCCGCATTCAGAAACCTATGTTAATATTTAAAATATTATTTCTAAAGTAAAAATATATGCCATTAATTTGTAAATAAATAATTACGGAAAAATGGAAAATGTCAAGATACAAAGAAGAAGTTTCCTATTTTCTCAAATTGGGAAAATATCTTCTAGATTCCTAATTTTATAGAAAATAGACCTAATATTAAAGGAGTGCTTCATGTTTATTCCATGAGACAGACGTCAGTCAATCTCACAAGGACACGAGAAGTGAACAAGCTCTAGCTTTCAAACATGGCAGAAGCCGAGCCTCCTCAAAAGATTCTAAAGACAGTTTCTGAAGACAGAATCAGTTCGTTGTGTGACGATTTGCTCATACATATATTATCCCGTGTTCCGACCAAAGATGCAGTGGCCACCACGTTTTTGTCTAAACGATGGCAATTCGTGTGGACGATGTTGCCAATACTTGAATACAAAGACACAGAAGGCAAGAGTATTTGGTGGTTTCTTGACCAGTCAATGCGATTATACAAGGCAACAATATTAGAACGTCTGAGTATTAAACTCGGTCCACAATGTCCTGTAGATGTTGATGTTGTAAACTGGGTTGCAAAAGCAGTTGATTGTCACGTGCGTCAGCTAGTTTTTCAGCTCCTCTGGAAAAGCGACCCGATCAAACTGCCTAATGTCCTTTACACTTGCAAAACTCTTAAGAAACTGAGTCTCTCCAGAACAGTTATGGTGGATGTTCCGAGTCAGGCCTCTTTGCCATCACTTGAAAAACTTAATCTTCTCAATGTTGTGTATAAAGATGAAGCTTCTCATGTTAGGCTTTTATCATGTTGCCCCCTTCTCAAATATCTCAAGGTGTTTCGATTTGTTGGTGTGGATGATAATGTGATAAATTTCACTGTGAAAGTGCCTTCTTTACAGAGGTTAACTTATTTACATAATAAAGAAGATGAAGATGAAGATGAAGATGAAGACGAAGACGAAGACGAATTTGAAGAGGATACTGACGGGTCTTTGGTTATAGACACCCCGAGTTTAGAGTATCTAGAGATCATTGACTCTCTGGTACACACTTGCTCGCTTGGGTATATGCCTAGTCTTGTTGAAGCATATATTAATGTTGAGTTCGACCTCGATGACAACTTTCTGAGATCTCTTTCTTCAATCAAGCATCTGTTGTTAGTTTTGGAAAATTCAGTGGTTCCCAACGCTGTTAACTACACTCTACTCACACACTGTGAAATAGTCCTATTTGACACAGACCTGTGTGAATCACTTGTTTTTTGCTCTCTAGCTGTCCTAAACTAGAAATTTTACGGTCGACTGTAAACCTGACCAAGAGATTGACCAAGAGCTTGACCATGTCCCACATTTATGGAACCAACCCGATTCTGTTCCAGAATGCTTGTCATTTCATCTCAAGATCTTTGGGTTGAAAGGATATTCAGGAAGAGAAGATGAGAAAAACCTAACAAGGTACATTCTAGAGAACTCCAAGTGTTTAAAGATGGCAGGAATCTTGCCAAATTCAAGCTTGAGTGCTGAAGTGAAACACAAGATGACGGAGGAAATAAAATCCATGTATAAGGTTTCAACGGATGTGCGTCTATCATCTGATCCATTGCCGTATTTAGACGTTTGTCTTGTGACCAATAACTTGTTAGTTTCACAGACGATATTTTTCAGTAGTTATGTTTCAATAGTTTAATCTAAAGAAAATAACAACTTATATTTTTATTAATCTAATTTGAAAAACATGATAATTTCATTCATATTAGAAAAAGGCCTATGCCCAAGAGTTTGTTTGGTTACAAAGTGAGCCTATGCCTGTACGAACGCTGTCTGTTTGGTCAGATTCAATTCGAGACCATTGTTAAACCA